>JAKSZP010018620.1:0-131851 GCA_022478985.1 Massospora cicadina | reverse complement strand
AGCTGGAGGCATTGCATTTCAAATTGTTTAATTTCTCCATAGGCTTCCAAGCCTTCTCAGAGATGACTTTCAACTACTATGCGCGCCAGTGTGGTCAGAAGATAGTCAAAAATTATGAAATTATCCTTGGATTCAATCCAACAGGTGCGTTTGGCTAGAACCAATTGCTGTCCATCGGGAAGGTCAAGTATTACTATGACCTTTGCTGCTTCGTTTGCTTCTTCCACAGTTTCAAACCCAAGATCTACCCAACCTTTACGGATATTATCGGTTGTTTAGTACACCACATGTGGGAAAAAATTTGTTGGGCTTTGCCAAACTTTTCCCACATTGTCAGTATTTCTATGCCCAGAAAAACTTGTATCCCATGTTCCACCAATGACAGTGGTTGCGATTGGGATACTTTCAAATAACTACAATATTTTACTAAAAAAATTTGAAACCTGTGGGATGCGCCACCTCAGGTTTTTATTTTTGCTGAGATTTTCATTTGTACCTGTGTGCTTGGTACCTTTGGGTGGTGCAGGTCTGGGTCTGATGCCCTTTACTGCGTTCACCCAGCTCTTTACCTTATTATTCATACTAATCTCTCCTGGTGTTTATTATCAAATTATGCTGTTTAAATCAAATTGTATTACTAAAAGTGATAGTAATCAGAAAGAAAACTAAGTGGATTAATAAGCAGAGAAAAATTCATTATTGGTGCATCTCTTTAGGGTTAAGTTCATTAGCAAAGGATGCTATCTTTATTAATATGCTAACCAAAGAGTTGAGCACTGAACTTCCCTATATTAAAACCCCTTGATTTATCCAATGTAGACAAACTTTAAACTGTAATATTAGTTTTTGTTATATGTACTTCCTTAGAAAATTAGGGGTATTGTGACCCTTTTCCAAGTTCTCAAGTTGCCTGAAGTGAGGTGTAAATTATTCTCCTGTAAGAGGATATCTGATCGGGGTTATACCAATTTTAAAAGAAACTCAACTGGTTAGTTGTCATTATAAAACTAGACTACCTTTATTCTTATGAAATCATTCATAAGAACCTTTTCAGTAGACTTAAAAATTTTACAATGGTGCTTAAAACAGGGTGTTTGAGTTTTTTTCTAGATAGCATTTTAAAGTTATCAATACCTTTTCATCTTATAATAATGAACTCCAGAAGCTGTATAGTGAACTGGAGATAGAAAACCATAAGACATTGAATTTGGCGTCACAAGCTAATCTGACAACTTTAAAAATTTGATATGAAAATGGAGGAGGATTTAGAACAGCTTGCAAAGGCTATTTATGCTTTATATAGGCAAGATTTCTCATTGAAAGGAAGTAGACTGACTTAATAAGGGACCTTATGTTCCAGAAAGGTGCTTGGGAACCAGATAAAGAATTCTTGTCAGTTACAGAGTGAAAAACCCTGATCCTAATTTGATTAAAATATATATGGAGAGTCAGAAGTGCATCTGTGCCCAATTGAATGCTGATGTAGATGACGACACTTTATATTAAGAAAGCCATGTTGGAAAATTATAGCCTCTAAAAAGTATGCTTAGGGCTTTTAACACTCTCTGCAATGAAGACTAATAAAAGCCCAGTTACCACCAGGGTTATGAGTCAAGTACAACCCATTGCAGTCAACCCAATGGCAACTCTAGAATTAAAATATTCCAAAATTGCCTACTTTTTATTGGGACTTCAGGAATCCAGCTAATTGTTTTTCGCTGGTACTGAACTCCGGTAGATTCCACAAATTATAATAAAAAAATGATAAAACTTTTGTTATGCTAAAAGGTTATATTTTTAATAATGTTACTTTAAGTAGCGGCCAGGGGACAAAAAACTAATCCTCTCAAATATCTTACCACTTTGTATTTAAACTGTATCAAGAGTTGAAGGGAAAACAATGTTAAGTTTGGAATAGAGTAGTAACATCCATATTTGGGAATATGGGTATTTGATCTAATGGAACTCTAGAAACTCAGCTCGCTTTTGTGGAATGGCTGATAAAAAGTTGGTTACAGGTAGGATCAGTCCATTGGGAAAGGTTTTTTTATATCTGATCCAATCACTGGGAGAGAAAATTTTTACACCTGTTGAGACCCCCTCCAAGGGTATAAAAGGGGTGGTCCCCATGTTGGTGTTTTGACTAAGTTGTTAATGGAATGGGTGGAACCTCGGATGGACTCCTTTGATTCTGCTACATGGTCAGAGCAATCAGACAACTTAAACTTAAGCTATTGGACCGAGAACCATTTATAAAATTATTACCCCAAAGCAAGGGGTTCCACCTAGAATCAGCCAGGGTCTTTTGGCAAATATTGTCATTATTTTTAATCCAAAATTTTATTATCATGATGACTTAAGATTGTCCAACGGTATTTAATAATCTGGGACAATTCTCGCCCAAGACATTATTCTCATGAAGTTAAGTTTACTTTGTCTGACATCATCCCTCTCAAGATTATTGGGGGGAGAATAGGGCCATAAGAAGCAGTCATGTAACCGAATTATGGTAATCCCTGTAGCCAAGGACTTTATAGAGTACTCATTGCCTCTCTTGTACGTGATGGGGAAAGGACAATTCAAATTGATCCAAGCTTGCCGCTTCTAGGAGTGATGTTATTATGGAAGTATAGGACCATGTTAGACACTTGGAATGAAGGGAGGGAGCCTGTTGCTCATTGGCAGCTTGTCTTTTATTTACCATTTTAGCTAAGCTCGTCATAGCCTTATATTGAAGCTGGATGATGCGCTGTGCCATTATTCTCATGGTTTTTTTCAGGTTCCTCACCCTTAGAGGAGAAGACATCCTTAGCTAAAAGGGCGGGTACCCCTGGTTCTCTCCCATACAAAACACATAATGGGGACATTTTCATGATCTGGTGATAACTAATCTGGTATGCCATGAGAGCACTGGGTAGGAAATGACTTTAATGAAGTGGATCAGAAGATGCCATTTTACGCAGGATGGAGACTAAGGTTCCATTGGCTCTTTACAAAGTCCCAATTGTAGAGGGATTATATGGGGCTGAGAAGAATTTTTTGTCCCCATGGACTTGTCCAGGATCTTGACTACTCTAGAGGTGAAGTTCTTATCATTGTCACAGAGTAGTACTTGGGGACAGAAATGGTGAGTGAAATTATGTTAATGTAGGAACTTTGCGGTGGCCTTGACCATTTGGGCAGGGAGAGCCATGGCTTCAACCCACTTAGTTAAGTGGTCAATGCCTACTAGGATAAATTTGTTTCCACCTGTAGTCTGTGGGAGGGGCCCTACTACGTCTAAGTTGATTGTGTGGAACGGTTGTTGAGGGGTATTTATTGATATTGGTATCTAGTATTGAAACTGGATTGCTTCTTACATGTGAGGCAGGCATCCAAGACTTTGACAATATATTCCAGATTTTTTCCTAATGGTAGCGCTCTAATCTACTTATAGGTTTTCTTCGCTCCCCCATGACCCAGGGTATAGTGAGCTTCCAGGATAGCAGGTACACATTCCAAAGGACGTAAGAAAGGCAACCACTTTGCCACCCACCTGCTTATAAAACTTCCCGCTTTCTACTTTGGTGTTGCAGGAGTGCCAGGCTAACATCTTCTGGACCAGTTCATCCTCATCATCACATTCATCTGGGGTCATTAAGAGGTCGTATAACCTCTCCGCCTCACTATTACCCAAATGCAGGATGGGCAGCAGAGTTAATCCATCAACATTCATGTGGCGGATTCCCGCATGGTGTTCAACTTTCATGTTATTATGCTGGAGCTTTAGAGCCCAGCACGCTAACCGCCCAGTAGGATTCTTCATGTTCTGTAACCTTTTTAAAGAAGCATGGTTGGTAACCACAGTGAAGGTAGTACCATACTAGAAAGGGCGGTAGTGCTTGACAGCTAATAAAACAGCAAGGCACTCCTTCTCCGTGACACTGTAGTTGCGTTCCACCTTTAACAGTACCACTGACATAGAATACAGGATGATCTACGCCGTTTTCATCCAATTGGGCTATGATGGCTCCAACAGCATAGTCCAAGGCGTCAGTAAACAAGATAAAAGGTTTAATATAATATGGGGCAGTAGGATAGGACGTTGTTGCAGCAGTTGCTTCAGCGTTTCAAAAGCAGCATTTTGTTCAGCAACCCAATAAAAAGGGGTGGTTTTGTCAATAGTCGAACAAAGGGCTCAGTGAGCTGTAAGAACATGAGGATAAACTGGTGATAATATCCCATCATCCTTAGAAATACCTAAATATCCCGTAAATTTCAGGAGGAGACATTTTTGAGATTGCTTCTGCATTATCCTTTATGGGTTGGATTCCCTCTTGAGAAATAGCGTGTTCAAGGAAATCCAATTTCCTCTAGAAAAAAGGTACACTAAGAGGGTTTTAACTTGATATTTGACTTAATTAAGCGTTGAAACACTTCCCTCAGGTGATTAACATGTTTGTTGAAGGTCTTTGAGAACACCATGATGTCAAGATAGATGATGACACAACCTAGCTTTAAATCCCGTAAGATGCGATCCATGGCGCGCTAGAAAGTTGCAGGTGCGTTGCACAACCCTTGAGGTAACCGGGTGGATTGGAAAAGACCCTCACTTGCAAATTAGAGCGCATCTCTACTGGTCTCGTGGAGAAAGGTCCATTTGCCAATATCCGCTAGCCAAGTCCATTGCAGAAAAGAAGTTAGATCTGAAAAGTTGTGCCAGGGCATCGTTGATGTGGAGGATGGGATAATTGTCCTTTTTTGTGAGGTATTGAGTTTGAGGTAGTCCAAGACTACACAATGACCTCCATTATTATTTTTAATTAGGAAGAGGGGAGAAGACCAAGGGCTTTAAGATGGAGGTAGTAACTCCACGTCTAGTAACTGCTTGAGTTCAGTCCTCATCTACTGTTCTTCCACCTTTGACTTGCGGTAAGATTTTGACAAATGGGATGGGCATCACCCACATCATTGGAGTGGCTTTAGTCCTTTAAATGGCCATAATCAGTATCAGACTTGGAGAATATGTCACTATATCCTTCTAGTAAAGTGTGGACTTTTTCCACCTCATCCGGGGTCAGCTAATCTGAAAAATGGACATTAGGTAAGGTACATAACATGTTATCCGTTGGCAAGCCCAAATCATATAATAGAGCCAATGAAATGGATACATTTAATGTTTTCTATGGGGACCAATAAGCCTCTGCTAATCTCCTGATGTTTTCTTGTAACCATGTCCTTGCCGGTGAGGTTCCCCAACAGAATAGTAATAGGCCTCTGGTAGTCTGAGTCTATTATCCCCTGCAATACCTGAGGCTCCAAGGCACTAACGCCCACAAGCTTATGATATGCAGCAAATAGTGGTGTGGGATTTGGAGCGTGATCGTTGTGTCCACTCTTTGTTCACAGGGCTTAATCAAGACCTCATCTGCAGCATATAAAGGGATACCGTCTCTAGAATCTACTGAATCAGAAATTTTTTGTATTTTGCCCAGAGGTGGTATAATGTAAAGGCAAAGCAGAAAAGGGGTATTTAACCAGGAAAGAGTATTCGTTCTTGCTAGAGTCTTTATTGGATAAGCCTAAAGGGACTTCATAGTTGAGTAATGAAAGTAAACTTTGCTTCATGAAGATTATTCCTTCTTACACAATTATAAACTGGGTATCTATGAGAAAATCATAGGTGTGTTGTCCAAGGCCACTGCTGGGGCTAATAAGATGAGCTTCCCAATTCGAATGGAAAGAGAAGAGTATGCCACAATGGCACAGGTGTTGTTTGGGCTTGCGGTTCCAAATTCATGATGATACTCCAAGTCAGGCGCCAGCTTTATCTTTTTAATCAGCTTAGAGGAGATTAAATTAACTGAGAAACCATTATCCAGGATGGCTATCACTCAGACTTTTTGAATGACCACTTGTGAAATTCTGAGGATTGCTCACTTGATTATTTTTTTAGTACTAGATGGTCCCAACCCAAGGGGGCTCACTTGATTATTTTATTCCTGCACGCTTAATCTGAACGAAGTTCCTTTAATTGATTCTCAACATTGCCAGTGGTTTATGGTATTTTAAAATTGGAAACTCACTAGGCTGATTAAAATAGCCCAACTCTTTGGGTCGATTTTAAGCGTAATTTTCCCTTAGTGTTTGGGAAATTTTTCCAAGGCAGGTAAATATAAAAGCTGTGGATTCTGAGGATCCAGTTTTCCAACACTCTCCAAAAAGGGAATTAAGATAAAACTGTAAAGATGATAAAATAAAATAGATCTTTTATTAGACTAGATTATTTGATAATAATTCATTAGGCCAGGCGCTGGTATTTATACCTCTAGGGCATCTCCTGGCACATTCAAACACGCAATCTCAAATATTATTTTCCACCTCAGTTAGGCCCTTGAACTGATATAACTGAGATCTATTGCTAGGTTTATTGGTGGAAAAATACTCTCATATTTGGGAGGATTTCAGGGATAAAAATCGTAATAATGAGCGTGCAAAATGGTTCTAGGATCATCTCAAAAATAGTTTCGTCATACTGCTGACAATATACATGATCTGGGAGATTTTATAGTCAATTTAAATAAATGACATACCCTTAATAGGGCTGTCAGTAGGTCTCTAGCAATAGCACTAGAAACTATTAATTTGGGCAGTGCATGCGCAAGTGTTATTGTGCCAGTCATATATATCAACTTACAAAAATTATTTAAGGACCAGCTCAAAATATGTTTTCGTCATACAGCTGACAAAAACGACTCCCTAATTGGATGTTAACTGGTCCTCTTGATAGCACTAGGTACTCCCATTTGGGCGGTCCATGTGCAAGTGCTATTATGCCAATTACACATACTGACATACAAATTTGCCATAAGGTGGAAATTGATCCAGCTCAATCAGGTTTTTGTCACACAGCTTATGAAAATGACTTCCTAATCGGGATGCCAGCTGTTACTCTCAATAGCACTAGGTACTCCCATTTGGGTGGTCCATGTGCAAGTGCTATCGCACTGATTACATTCTTTTCATTTTTTTGTTCATGTGATTTGTAGAAGTTCTCTTCAGATCGATCTCAAATGATTTCTCATGCTGATTTCTTAATATTCTCCCAAATAATCTGGGACTAGTTGCTGAGGTTTGGCGTAAAAATAATTGGCTCAACTGTGCAATGGTATTCAGCCTGAGCTACTGATAAAATAATTGATTAGAATTGATATTAAGTTGATTGGCCTGTGTTGAGTAGTTGCAGAGAAGATTGACTTAAATGTGCGGGGGTATTCAACCTGAGCTTTTGATAATATAATTAAATTCACGTTGCAATAATTGGCCTGAGCCGTTTTATTGCAATAAATTTTTAATTAGAGTATTAGCTCAAGCATTAGGATGGAAAATTGGCTCAAACTGTAGTTTGTCAAAGGGTTTATTTTTGAGTCAAACTAAGAATTTGATATCACTTCCATCTTGATGAGGGTTCCTTCAAAGTTAGGAGACAGAGCCAAGATCTCCTTGAGCCAGAAGGTGGAGGTTAGTTTATGAGCATTTGCAGGGTATTTTTCCAGGATGAATTTCATGGTATGGACCTGCTGAAGAGGTTGAATCAAGAAAGCCAAGAACTGATCTGCCTTGCTGGCAGTGGTAACAACTTTGGGACACCTTAGAACTTGGCTGAGGTACATTTCCTCAGGTATGGTGGTCTTTTCTACTCCTCCAGCATTCAATCAATCAGGGACCTGCACTTCCGTGGGTACTCTCAATATGTAGTAACCAATATTATTGTAACCCTACACATATTCATCCTTGGGAATATTTTAAGTCCCAGGGAACGTACCCTGGCTGTTGATCGTGCTATTTTCCCATTCCCAAGTAAGAAAACACCAAAGAGGATGGAGGTACCTCTCATTACTCAGGGTGATCTCGCTCGCATAGTAGATGAGCAGTGGGTAACAGCTCTCCCGCTTTGGATCCCACCCCCAGCACCCACACTCACCTTGGTAGAACTGTTACAGGGAATTAGCGAAATCTGCATAAAGATTGTCAAATTGAAATCAGTAAGATCTAATTTGAGTGACAATCTGGCTGATGCTCAGATCTCAAATGGCCAGAAAGTCATGAAGACTGAGGTATTGGTCTGAATGCCTGAAAGTTCCAATTTGTTAATATGTTGATTGAACAAATCACCTTCCTACCAAAGTCATTGGGGATCATCCTCGATGACCAGGCTATAGCATTGGATGCCATTAATGAGGGTTCGAAGTCCCCTGTTGACAATTTGGGCATTGCGGCTGATGTGATGCCACTGACTGAATGAATGGCCCAGCGACCAAGTGCGGGCAGGTTGGGTGTCCCAAACCCATTCCCAACCAAATGGACCTGCCCCTATGTGGGGTTGCCTTGGGGGATTCTCATCGCTTATTGGGCCAAATGCCATCACGCCAACCATTGGAAACATAGCTGAGCATCGGTTTGGACATTTGAGGTTGAACTGACAGTGACTCAGTCCGCCGCCAAATTTTTCAATGTCAGTTCCCAAGGAACAGACCCGCCCATTCCAAATAATTCGCCAGTTAGGTCTAAATTGAGGGTCCCAATCCCAGCTTGTCACTACCCCAATCAACTACTATTTGATCAGTTGCATAGCACTGAGAAAATTGTTGTCAATTTTCTTCCTTTTCCTTTTAATAAAAATTTTGCTAAAAAACCAAAAAAAATTTAATTGTATTATTCCTTCTGACCGCATCCCTGATGGCGTTTCCCTGGTAGCCTGTCAGTCCATATACCGGATGGGCTCTACCAGTACTTATGGTTACTATGGCCTCCTCCATCATTGATTGGATTCAGCGAGTCCAATATTTTTGGCTATACAACCCCATTATCATATACTTCTGGCAACAGTATACGGGAATCTTGTGGCCTTATGTCTACCAATTGCAAGAGAGAATCCATCTCCTTGCCTCCCCAGTTGAAATGATCCCATATGCCAATGAACTTTTTGAAACTATCTCTGTGATCCCACCCCCTGCAGCAAGGCCCCCTGGGTTGGGAGTGGGCTCATTATGGTTCATCATCAGGATCATACTCACTGTTGTGTTACACCAACAATTCGTCATTTCCCAATGCCCAGCTCTATATCTCAAGTTGTTCAGTCGGCAAAGCCTCTGGCATTCTGGATTGCTTTTTGGGTGCTTATGCATCCCGACTGGCAGGATGGTCTAAACTTCTTCTGCCACTTCCATGACAAATATTCTTAATAACTGGCAATGTCGCAATTGAGGTATAGGAGGCAGGCACATGAGGTAAGGTAGCTATCTTCTGACCATACATCTTTCCAGTAAGCCCATTATTGTTACAAGGGTTACCCACGGGGCGCATGACTACCAGCTTGGCTGGAGGGGAAGGCACAGTGGCTTTAGTAAACTTGTGCGGGAGCACATTATTTACTGCCTTACAGGTCTCAGACCTACAGGAGGGAATGATATTGGCTTTAAGTCGCACTGAAGGAGCAGGTTTCACAGGAGGGATAAGCACAGGTGGACTCATGGGGGTCGTTGGGGCCACCCCCCACTGCCCTACAGGCGAAAACTCCTTATTGGTTAGAACTTGATGTTCCACTACAGCTTCATTTGTTGTCGCACATATATGGAGATTAGCAACGTCTAACAAAGCCTCTTTTATGTCATGGACGTTCTTGAAGTTTCGCTTCACTGAAATGATATGCCAGGCTAAAGAAGGTAGGGAAGCTAACACAGTTAGCATGGCCACGATGACATCATCAAGGGCTAACATGTTAAACGTTGACAACCTCTGCGCAACAAGTTAAACCGCTCTGCAAAGGCAGCAGTCAGTTCGCCTTCATATATGCTAAGGCGCATAAAGGCCTGTTTTTCTCAGTTTAGACTATGCTTTGAACTAAATATAGCCAAAAGAGCCTCCTTAACCTCTGACCAGGTATGCAGATTGCCCATATAAGGGACTATCATCTCTTGTGCCAGGAGACTTAATAAAGGAATAATGTGCTTGATTTTTTGCTTGTCAGTCGCGCCTTGCATGGCAGATTCATAAACATACATAAAAGAAGCAATGCTCTCCTCACCTGGGGTGAGCTTTTCTTTTAATGGGGTTTAAAAGGGCGTAGTTCAAGCTCTTTAAGACGGAATAAAGCGCTTGCTAATTGTTTTTCAAGAGCAACTATTCTTGATTCATTTTAAGGGGAAAAGATGGAGGAACTCACATTGAAAGCCTCCATTTTATAGTTGAGATTTAGTGGTGCACAGGTTAGCCCCTATAGTGAGCACCACTTTGTGGAATTTCAGCTAATTGTTGTTCACTGGTGCTGATCTCCTCTGGATTCCACACTTTACAATATTCTAAATGATAAAACTTTTATTATGCTAAAAGGTTGAATTTCTAATAGTTTTATTGAAACAGAGGCCTGGGGATAAAAAATGAACCCTCTCGATATCTTACTGCTTTGTATCTAAACTGTATCAAGGTTTAAAAGGAAATCAGTGCTAGATTTTGAATAGCTTAGTAATATCCAAATTAGGAATATTGGGATTTGACCTATCATACTCTGGAATCGCCTCGCTTTTGCAGAATGGCTGATGGAAAGTTGATTGCAGGTAATATCAGTCCGTTGGGCAAGGATTTGATATATCTGATCCAATCACTGGGAGGGAAACTTTTACACCTTTTGGGACCCCCTCTGAGGCTATAAAAGGTGGTGTTCCTCGTATAAGTGGTTTGACTAATTTGTTAATGGAATGGAAGGGACCTTGGATGGACTCCCCTGATTCTGCCACATGGTGGAGCAATCTTACTACCTAAACTTGAGCTATTGGGCTTAGAACCATTTATAAAAGTATTGCACCCAAAACAAGGGGTTCCACCAAGAATCAGACAAGGTCTTTTGACCAATATTGTTATTATTTCCATCCAAAATGTTATTGTCACAAGATCAGATTTTTAATTGTCCAAAGGAATTTAATAATTTGGGACAATTCTCACCCAAGACATTCTTCTCATGAAGTCAAGTTGGCAATTATCTGACAGGGACAACTCCCAGAATTTCCTGACTTTTAAAATAGCTGTATTTTAGTATGGCAATTGTCAAAAAATTGGTGACTGTCATCAACTGCTTGGACATCAATTATCTAAATCTGGTACTGCCCATTTAAATGGGGATAATTGATATTTGAAAGATGCAATATATCATTTAATGAGAGAGTTTGGAAGCCTGGGATGGATGCCTGTCCGTAAACAAGAGTTAATAAGCATTTAGTTTAAAAAGGATGAAACCCTTGGTAGCTTTCATTAATAGATCTTACCAAAAAGCGCAAATCTTGTCAGTGCAGAAGTATTGAGTGACTAACTCTAACATTGCCATGCAAACGGCACTTAGCCCTACAGATACCTACGCTGAGCTATTGTTTTGGCGTTAGCTAAATAAGACTTCTAATTCAAAAAATGGTCAAGTATCTTAAGATGCTGGGATCAAACTTTGATGCGTCTAGCTGATATTTAAAATCCTTTCCCTCCACCAATAACCAGAATATGGGAAAAACAACAACCAGACTAAAATATTTATAATTAATTATTAATTGGTAAACCCCTTAATGGTAAAAAAAGGGCAGGCAAATCCCCTAACCCCTGTCATAATTGTGTTGAAAAAGGCATTTTGATTCTCAATCTTGGTGCAAGAAGTACAAAATCAGGTGAATTTTATCTAGTCCCAGGAGAAGAAAAAGGCTAGGAAATGGAAAAAGATTGAGCGGTCTAGATAAAGATCAATCTATATCTGCATAATATTATGTTACACTTGATATTTCTCAGATGGCTTAGATGTCTTGTATTTGTTTGTGGATGTTATCACACCTGATATGCTCTATCAGGTTGTAACTCTGTTGCGATTCTGATATGACTGGATGATAATCTTGGTACAGTTAGGGCGGTTTGGGAAGAATCCGCCGAAATGATATCAGTTACAATTATTTGAGTGCCTCAAGATGAGGCGATATTGGAATATAATGGTTTTATTATTGGGTTGCCTCGAAATAAGGCAATAGGGTGGTGTCAACATTTATGAATATAGATTAAATCGCCTGCAATTTAGGCTTTTTTTTTAGTACTAGTTGCAATTTAGGCTTTAAAGAACTAAAAAATAGCAAGCTGAAACGAGGAGAATTAGGGGAACCAAATAGTCCAAGCTATGAGATTGGTATTGTCCAAAGCCACTGTATATAAGCGAGATGGGTGATTAAGAGAAGGGAATTGTTAATAGGATAGAGTGAGTGAAACAACGAGGATCCGCTGTGTTTATTATATTAAAAAAAGGTAATGGGACCAAGTGCCCATTTTTATATATCAAGTCTATTCTGTTATTACTGAGGGCCACAATCATCATATTGTTGGTCCTATTGCTCAGTGGGCTAAACCCTGTGCAAAACCTTTTATGTCGTATCTCAAGGATTCCGCCAAATTCCAACAGTGGTGCTCACTACAGGGGGCCTATTGATCAGCTATAAAATAATAAAATTCAGTCACCTGCTATGTCGCATCCAGGTTGCTTTGGTAAGAAATCTGCATGACATGATGTGGCTGTTGCATATGAGGAGTTGAAACTTGCATTGGAAGCTGTGCTCAAAAGACAAGATGAGCTGCTGCAGGAAGTTTGCAGTGATAAGCTGCTGCCATTTGATTGTGAAGGAAATATTCTTGGGTTCTTTTGAAAATTTGAGTTTGCAACTGAAGGAGCCTCAGACCAGCGAAGGGCGAAACTGTTGATCTCCACCTTGGATGTCAGAAGTGCTGATCAAGTTCTTTGTTACCTTCCAGATAGTTCCGTTACATACCAAGAAGTCAAGGAGAAAGTGCTGCAGTTGTTCAGTGGAACTGAAAAGATGTCGCAGTGGAAAGTCGAGTTCTTGACCATTGGGTTTCAGTGAAATGAGACTCTCACCGCATTTGCTGAGCAATTTGTGGTGGAAGCACATGTGTTGATTGGGGCAGGTATTCTATCTGAAGCTGATGTATGCATTGCAATGTCCTCTATGGTGAAGCCATACCCTGAGCTTCACAATATCATGTCCCCGTTGTTGGAGGATGATGTACCTCTTCTTAAACTTGTTCAGCTTGTACGTCGCTTAGCTGTAAATTTCCCTCCACCCAATATTGAGCAGATTCACACTGTCACTGTGGCCAACCCTAACCATGTGGGGGGAAGCAACCAGTCAATGCAGATTCCACCAGGTTACTCACCGCAGTCCAACATCTGTCCCATAACTGCTGAGCAACAACTGCTCAACTACCGTTTTGGCCCTAACTACGCTGATTGACAGCAGGCATTCTACCAATGTGGGTCTGGTTACGCCAATCATCTTAGGAATGACTTTCCAAGTGGGCCAACTTATATTAAGCACAGATGTAGGCCCTATGTAGTAAGTTGTTTTGATTGCGGTCACACCGGACACATGGGATGATGGTGCCCCAATTGACAGATCCCTTGTGTACAACAGGATCAAAGTTATCAGGGAAAAGTCAGAGCAGATTAAAGATTTGACTCTCTACTTTCTCTATCTCAAAGTCATAAGTCCCACCTGAATCTATTGTATTGAAGGCACCAGAAGCCTCCCAGTATGACAATACATTCCTCTACTAACAGCCAGTTGGGGTAGTAAATGTGTTGATTCAAGCATAAGTCAAAGAAATGGCTGACACAGGGTTTCTGGAGCAACCAAAGCCTTACACTTTCCAAATGTTTGACCAAAATTCGTCAGAACAGCTAGAACTGTTCGCAGATGCGTTGTCTTTAAGAGTAGTAGAGGTTGCCTTTCTAGTGGACGCTATTATAACAGGATACCCTAAAGTCAGTGCGGGTATTATGGGTTTCCTGGGAAAACGTGAACTGCTGAATGTACACATAGTAAATAGCTGGCATTCATCTTACTCAAAGTGCATTTACTGTGACATTGTGGTAGCCAAAACCTGAGTACAAGCTATAATTGATACGGGCGCTCCTGTTAACATTGTCTCCATTTATTTGGTGGCAAAGTTGTCTTTATGAATTGAAATAGACCATCAGATGGTGTATAAGACCTCTGGAATAGAAACCACGGTCTCTGAGGGAGCGTATAGCGCGCTTCCTTTGCAATTTGGATCCATTGTTGTTATGGCTCTGGTGGTAGTATTGCCAAATAGCAACTATGATCTGCTGATTGGAACTGCTTTTATGCGACATTATGGGGCTGTTGTTGACATGATGGAAGAGACCCTAGACATCCTGGGACAACGGATCCCCATCTATTTTACTTCCATCAAAGTTCCAGATGACCCAATCCGCTCTAATCAAATTAATCTCGCCTATAGTGATGGTGTGGTTCCTGTAAGATATCAGTGGATGAAGCAGAAGACCCAAACGCTCCCAAACCAGATTTAGGAGTACAAAGGGATTCCGCTATGAGCCGCAAATGCTTTGACTATCCCTTCTGGGTATCAGGTCATAATTGGGACAGAGCTTAGAATTGATATACTGGGAGGTATGTATGGAGAGGTTGTGGGTCCCTATCAACAATTACTCCTCAAACCTCATGTGGCTCCTGGGTTACTGTTACCAGGGCAGGGAGAATTGAAGGTGTTGGTAGCGTTTCTGCAGAAGTAAATGATGAAGTTTCAGCGGCACCAAGTGTTGCTTACCTGCATCTGATCCCTATCAATGAGGTCCACCAGATACATAACTTTGGTTCTTGGTAAAATCTTGCCTTGCCTTTAAGACCCACCTTTGGCATAATGACTGTGGTTCCGCGGGAGACGCTAAATGGTCTAATGGAGGATCGAAAGGGTAGGGTGATGGATCTGTTCAAGAAGTATCACAGCATTTTTGCAGCTGATGATCAAAAATTGGGTTGCGCTTGTGGGGTTGTGCATTGGGTGGACATGGGAGACCACCCCCTATCAGGTCACATCCTATCCATCTCTCAAAGGCAGTGGAAGAAGTTGTATCTGCAGAAATAGATACATTGGTGGAACAAGGTATGTTAGATCCGTCAAAGAGTCCCTGGGCATCCCCGGTGCTAATTGTCAAAAAGAAAGATGGCTCCAATTGAGTAGTGATTGATTACCTGAAGCTTAATCGCATTACAAAACAAGATTTGTACCCACTTCCGCAAATCAACGATGCTTTATATTGGTTAGGCGGGGCCAAGTATCTCACTGCTATGGACTTGATATTGGGGTTTTGGCAGATCGAGTTGCCAGCAGCAGAACAAGAAAAGTGCACTATAATTACCTCAAAAGGATTGTTCCAGCCTACACGTATGCCACAGGGCTTGTGCAATGCTCCCACTACGTTTCAACGGGCTATGGTCACTATTTTGGGTGACCTAAATCTGTCTTGCGTTTCTTGTCTATCTGGACAATATCAACATGTTTTCATGGATGTTCACAGAGCATCTTAGACATCTGGAGCAAGTATTCCGCCGCCTTGCTGATGCTAATATCAAGATTAAGCCCCAAAAGTGCCACTTTTTCAAAGAACTGTTGGAATACCTTGGCTTTGTGGTAGACTCCAAAGAGCTTAGTCCTCAGCCAGCCAAGGTGGAAGCCATCTGCAAGATGACTCGACCAAGCAATAAGCAGAATATTCAGGTGTTCTTGGGGATGGTCTTTCACTAATGATGGTTCATTCCCAATTTTAGCTGTATTGGGGCTCCACTCTTTGAGCTACTTAAGAAAAACGCTACCTTCAACTGGACGGATCAATGTCAAACCTCTTTTGATGTATTAAAAACTGCGCTGGCTAGTGCGCCTATTTTGCAATACCCCAATTTTGAGGAAAGTTTATTGTGCAAACAGATGCTTTTCTCTCCGCTGTGGGGGATGTGTTATCCCAAAAAGATGATGATGGTGTGGAGCACCCTGTTGCATATTGTAGCTACAGTTTAACCAGCCCTGAACGGAACTACACTGTGACAAAGCGGGAGTGTTTAGCGGTAATCTATGCATATAAACAATTCCAGTTCTACCTCCATGGGGTGAAATTCAAAGTGGTAACGGATCATGCCTCCTTGCGCTGGCTACAGAATCTGCAGGAACCTGAAGGGTGGCTCACGCGATGGGCTTTGAAGCTCCTAGCATATGATTTTGAGATCATGCATCAGCCAGGGGCGAAGCATCAGAATGCGGACTGTCTTTCCTGATTACCCACAGTTGCCATTACAGCGGATGTGGCAGACATAATGTATGAAAGATGATTGTGGGAAAATATCACGATGAGCTGCTGCCCGTGATCAAAGTATTAGATGGGCTTAGGCAGGATACCTTCTCGTGAAACGGGGAATTATATAAGTGGATTGGGGAATCAACGCCAAGTTTCCCAAAACCCTCTGCCAGGCCTGCGATAATTGTAGATGTTTATAGAGCGGTAGGTCATTGAGGGTTGAAAAAGACACTGGAGTTCTTGCGACCCCACTATTATTGGGAGAGTATGCACTACAATGTGCTTGAGGTGGTTAGTTGTTGCCATCAGTGCCAAGTGGAGAAACTATTCCACCGAAAGTCCACATACCAGCTAGCCAAGCCTCAGTTTGCATGGCATACTGTCTCATTAGACATAGTGGGGCCTCTGCCAACTGGCGCAAACCACTCCAAACATATAATAGTTGCCATTGATCATTTGACAAGATGGGTGGAAGCAAGGGCTATCAAATATCTGGGGGCTGTCACTACCGCCAAGTATATCCTGGAGTGTGTCATACAGCACCATGGTTGTCCGCAATTTATTCTAATGGACAACAGGACCAATTTCACATCACATATATTGGCCAAGTTGAACGAACTCATGGCAATCTGCGGGATCTTAACTACCCCCTACCACCCTGAATTTAATGCTATGGTGGAACGGGTCAATGGAACCCTGGTAAATATTCTACGCAAGCTTGTAAATGAGCAGCCATCAGATTGGAGCACCCTTTTTCCACCACTGTTTTTGCGTACAATATTAGTTACCACTCAGCAACTGGTAAGACTCCATTCCAATTGCTCTATGGACAACATCCAGCGCTGCCTGCATTGCTTTACTCCTGTGTGGAGGATACCGGTTGAGTCAAGCCCCATTGCTATTTGTCTGCCTTAACCAACACGCTGATTAAAAACTTAACTGAGGCATATTCCACTAGCCTTGCCAAGAAGATTTGGGATCAAGCAGCTGACCAAGGTAGACGCAGCAGTCTTCCACAGTTTGGGGTAGGGGAACTGGTCCTGTTTCACAACCAACATGGGTTAGGAAGAAGGAACAAGCTCGCCAGTATATGGAATGGACTATTTGAGATCATCAAGAAAACTGGGGCTGATGCCATCACCATTAAGGAACCCACGGGGGTCAAATTAACAACTGAGTACACGTGAAGTTCCTCTGACCATACAAAAAATAAGAGCCTTATCATCCAATCAAGGAGGGAGGTATGTCACAATTCTGATATGACTGGACAATAATCTTGGGACAGGGCAGTTTAGAAAGAATCCACGAAAATGATATCAGTTATGATTGTTCAAGTACCTTGAGATGAGGCAATATTGGGATATAACAGGTTTATTATTGGGTTGCCTCAAAATAAGGCAATAGGGCGATGTTGACATTCGATGAATATGAATTAAATCACCTACAATTCAGACTTTAGAGAACTAAAAAATAGCAAGCTGAAACGAGGAGAATTAGTGGAACCAAATAGTCCAAGCTGTGAGATTGGTATTGTCCAAAGCCACTGTATATAAGCGAGATGGGTGATTAAGAGAAGGGAATTGTTAATAGGATAGAGTGAGTGAAACAACGAGGATCCGCTGTGTTTATTATATTAAAAAAAGGTAATGGGACCAAGTGCCCCATAATTATTATATTAAGTTTATTCTGTTATTACTGAGGGCCACAATCATCATATTGTTGGTCCTATTGCTCAGTGGGCTAAACCCTGTGCAAAACCTTTTATGTCGTATCTCAAGGATTCCGCCAAATTCCAACAAACCCCAAATGCAAATGCTGTCACAAAAGCTAGAGCAAAATCAAAGAGTAATGATCTGGAGAAAATTAAAGAGGTCGCTTAACATTATGCTTATCAGCTGGTTGAAAAGGCCAGAAATTCTGAGAATAATGGCAATTTTTAAAAAAAATCTCAGCAATTCTAACGTCTCCACCCAATTAGCTCTAGTAATGGATTACATCCAAATCTTTCTTCTCAATTAAATCAAACTTTAGGCACACCAAGCAATGCCAATAATCAAATAATGAAGAAATCAACATTTTTGCAATGAAATGGCAATTGGTGATAAGGTTGCCTACTATGACACCAGGGGATTGATTCCCAGCCTCAAAAAGATAGATTTTATATAAAAACCTTTCTAGATTATAGCTAAGTCAGCGATGGATGCCTACACAATCAAAAAACATCTACTATGGTCATATTGTTAATATGGTCCATACCATATACTTAAAGTATTGGATTTAATAAAAAAGGTGACTAAAACATAAAACCATAGAAAAATATAATTTTCAAATTTTATTCAAGGTGGGCCGACCTGAGGATATTACTGCACTGTTTAAGGGATCAAAGAAATGGGAAAGGAGGATAAAACCCAGAAAACCTTCACGCATGGCGCATGATAGGCCAGGAACTCCATGGACCGCCTTGCTAAGCGCTATCTCAGTTCATGGCATTGGTGAACAACGCCAACACAGTCATAATCGTCCCCTACCCTAAAGTTCATCTACCAGGATCTTACTCAGGGAGGCAGTGGTAGAGGGTTCATATTCTACCACTGGGATATCCTCCCCTTGAAAAAATATAAAAGGAGAGGAAATGAAAACAATTTAATATTAAATCTTAATAACATAAAAAAGATGTAAATAAATAGGGAATTCTTTTCAAAAATAGAATTTATCACATTATCGTTTTAATTCCTAGACACATCATGTCTTGGGGCGTTTGCCACTTATATCGTCTCTGGTGAAGGGGGATTCACTACTATTTAAGTGAAAAGATCATTAATATTAGTTTGAATGGAGACTTTGTCAGGGCTTGATCCAGTAGTAACCAGGTCCATTGTTGTCAATGTGAGCAACTAAGGAAAAATTTTAATTATCTGCACTTGTCAGCTGTGTGATCTCTGACATGGGGAAAACAAAAGTACAGGAACATACAATCAGCATGTTAATTCAAGTAATCCTGGTTTGGCACTATAGCTTTGAGAGTGATCACAAAGTTTGACAAAGAGCTTTATTGAAGACTGTGCCCATGTGAGATGACAGAGAACATTAAATTTAGATGAGGTGATGAGCTTTGTCATTGGTAATTGGGCATGAAGGGAAGCATTGAGCATGGAGAAAAAAGCTCTGCAGTAGCAGGAGAAGGTATTGGACTGACTAATGGAAGTACACTGAATACCATGAACAATTATAACCAAACTGACTGACTCATGCCATGGAACAAAGTGGCATCTGGATCAGATAGACCATCTAAGAAACAGGGATATTGTAAATTTTAGATTATAGAAGACATTCTTCGCTGGATAATCTGGTCAAGCCAGGGATTTATTAATCCTTTTTTATATCCCATTATCCAGCTGTGGCAAATTTCTACTAATCATCTGTATTATCCTACTTTAGTTGGCTTACTAATAAGCAACCTTAATGGACGTTGGAGTCATTGATCTTCAATACTATTGTTTTGAGATGTTCTCCTATGGAACCATTAGTTTAGTCTTACTTTCTAAATTTTATTCTGATCTTGATGACAATCAATGGCTTATTAAGTATGATCACAGACAGTGTTATAAGAGACTTTAGTTGTTTGTTTAATTTGTTAACAATTAAAGCTCTAAGTGGATTGATTGTAATTGTTGCTAACCAATAAGGGTGGTTATTTAATTACTGAAGCATTTAAACACTTTTCAAGGTAATGACTTGTAAAATAGCCTGCACATTGCTGTTAGGAACCCAAATTGCTATTTAAAGTCTTGGCTTTCCTCGTGGGTGTTCTAAAACCCACTGGAGCAGCCACATTCCACAAGGCACCATTGATTTCAAGAGGGTGTGAGGAGGCGCGCTTCAAGAGGAGCTTAAATGTGGTATAAATGGGGGATTTGGTTTCCATATAATGTTAAGTCAATAATATAAGTATTAGGATTTTAATATATAGTTTTGTTTAAAATTGGAAAAATTAAAAAAGAATAACAATCCCCTACCATTAGTAGGGTGTTGAGTATTATGGTGGAATGGGGGATCTGCTAAGCTGAACCTGACAGTACGGAATTTATTTTAAGTTTTGGAACCATTAATTAACAGTTTCAACTGCCAATTTCCCTTCAATACTAGCTAACGTTTACAAGCTATTCTTAGGTTAATTTCCCAAATTACAAATGTCCAAATTTGCTTTTTTTAGTTTTAAGAAGAGGGTGTCAGGTTTAATATCCCCGTTTTCAGCCTTTTCTTTTCTACTTTTTGCTTGATTTTGGCTTGCTAAGTAAGTTTTTCCCACTCATATTGACTTCTGGTTGATGTAAGTAGAGTTTCTATAACTCTCCTGTTTCCAGCGTGGTGATTCACGGTGCACAGAGAAACTCAAGGAAACTAGCCATTAATATTGCAGCTGCTAGTACCCAGCAGAGGATGCTGGAGCAAAACCGCTTAAACAAAGAAATGCCAGAATTAAACAGCCAAAAGTATCGCAGTGCGCACGGAGAGAAGGGGTAAATGACCCAGGTTGGAGGGTACCTGGGTGAACCAATGGTGCGCGAGGTGAAAATTGGATTGTTTTTAGAATTACAAGGTTAATGGGGTGTGAGACCTCACAAAGAGGTTTGCGCACAGGATCATTAGATAAAGCATAAAGTAAAACAGTAAACAGGGGACAAGGTTTATTCAGGAAGTTGACCAACAATGAATGTTGGTCAGGGAAAACACATTTAAGTGTTGATGGGGGAAAACGGGGTACACTGCAGTGGACCCAAGAACCAACCCACCAATAGGGCAATGCTTCCATCTGAATTCACTAAATAAAATTCAAAACCAGCTTCACTCAAGTGATCAATTGAATTTGGATTTGACCCAAACGCAAAGTTTCATAAGTGAAACAGATTTCAAAACCCCATTCCTTGACGAACTGAATGAAACCATCAATAATATCTGGTAAACCGTCTGTTTTAATGCCTGGGCCATTTTGAGGGGCTGGGCATTTGGCACACCACTAGTCCCAACCTGGGCATATCTTGCCCAAACCCAGCGTTGGTCTAGGGTGTGCCTCAGGTCAGGGAGGGCCTGTAGTTTCACCTTCTGGGCCTCCTGGCGCCCAGCCTTATCTTTGGGGTTATTCCCCACTATGATGTCAAGTGTGCACATGACATTACCCTCTCCTCCCAATAGGGCTCAACCCCCCCCTCCAGGGGCTTGCGCAAGAAAAAAGTTCTTGTGGGCAGGGACCAACTTCATGGCGGCAACAGTTGGTTTAGGTGGGGATCCAGCAGCCTGGGGAAACTCTTGTGGAAGACATTAATCAGATCTTGGGCATGCACACAGTTGCACGCTGGAACCCATCTGTTCTCTGCAGCGTCAAAGCCCTTCCAGGATACCAGGTACTTGAGTCTTCTTTTAACGCGGTGGGAGGCAACTATTTTTGTTCCACCCCCCATTTTGGCGCCCCATCCACGAGATATGCCTCAGGAGTCTCTGGTGAGGGCCCTCAAACAACTTCAGTTTGCTCTCATGAAACACAGAGAAGATCTGGAATGAGGGGGGGAGATCTAGCTGGTATGAGGCATGGCCCACCTTTCTAACAACGCGGTAGGGGCCAATCCTCTTCAGTCCCAGCTTCTTGCATGGCTGCTTGATAGGGATGTTACGAGCATCAAGCATCACGAGATCCTCTTCCTTGTATGCAGGACCCACTTGGAGCTTCCCATCAGCGTTCTCCTTATACACTTGCATTGCCGTCTCCAAGCTTGTAGAAACCCCCTGGTGGATCTTCTTGATTGTCTTGGCAAAGTCCACCACCGCTTTAACCTTAGACCCACAGCTGGGCTCCATGTTAAAGGCGGTGTTAAAGCCATGGCTGGCAAAAAATGGGAAACAACCGATTGAGGAGTGCAAGGTATTGTTGTAGCTAAATTGGGCCATGGGAAGGTGAGGAGCCCAATCTAAATGATCCGCGGCGGTGTAACACCGCAGGAACTGCTCCAAGCACTGGTTCACTCATTCGGTCTGCCCATCTGATTGAGGGTTATAGGCAGTCAAATGGAAGGGGCGAATCTGAAGAATCTTAACAACTCTTCCCAAAAGACGGAGGTAAATTGGGGTCTCCAGTCACTAATAATCTCTTGGAGAACCCCATGGAGCGCAAACACATACGTGACGAAGAGCCTGGCCATTTCAGCCGCGGTTATTGTAGTTCTGCACGGAATGAAGTGGGAGAACTTCATAAAATGGTCCACCACCACCATGATGGCATCGTAACCATCAGAGACAGGTAGTTCCACAATGAAATCCACCGAGATGGAAGTCCAGGGCCCTGCAGCTTACTGGATTGGTACCAACAACTTCACTAAATGTTGACAATTTGGCTTCATTTGGTTGCAGACAAAAACTCCTTACAATACCGCCCCACTTGAGCAGGCAAACCTTTCCAATTGTATGTGTGGCGTATTAACTCCAACCTCTTTGCTTTCCCAGGATGTCCAATGGTGAGTCCATCATGATGGTCAAAGATGATTTCCAGGAGAAGTGGCCCAGCAGGAACCCATAGGCGCTTCTGAAGCCACACCATCTCATCCTTCATGTGGTAGCCCCTGGAGAGATCCTCTTGATTAAATTTGCACTTAGTAAGTAACATAGTATATTTTTCTGCTAGTGGCTGTTAAAGGACTACCTTCCTGAGCATACTATATTCCTCCGCGTTTTCTAGAAGTGCAAGCGCTGGCCCGTTGGCCAGGGTAGAGGGTCGTTGAGGCAGAAGTTTACTTGGAGGAATCATCACCTGTGTGTTGTAAACTTCTAACTCCTTGAAATTGGGCGCTAAAGCAGGATTGTGGCTCAAAGCATCCGCCAAACCATTATCCTTGCCCTTGGTGATCTCATACGTAATGCAAATTGGTCAAGGGTCTCATGCCAATGGGTCTGCCTTGGGGTTAAGACATGAAAAGTGCGGTAGTACAGCAAGGCATGGTGGTCTGTACGTACCCGGAAAGGTTAGGATGAGCCATGCAAGTGGTGATACTAATAAGTCAGCGCCTCCACCACTGCCAATAACTCCTTATCATAAACGGCGTAATTCAACTCTGGTTTTAACATTTTTTAGAAAAATATCACATCAGATTCTCTATCCCATCTTCGCCTACTTGTAACAAGGCAGCCACTATGGCGAAGTTGGAGGCATCAGTAGGCACAATGAACTCCTTTGAGGGGTCAATATGGCGAAGAACAGTCGTGGACAACAGGGTGCACTTAACTGTTTGGAAAGCATCCTCCAAAATGGGGACCACTGAAGCACCTTGGCACCTCTAGCCTTGTATAGGGGAGCCGCCACCTCAGATAGATTGGGAGTGAACTTCTTGAGGAACGTACACGTCCCCAAAAAGCTCCTCAATTCCTTAGCCGAGGTGGGGGTAGGCCACTCATGAATAGCCTTCTCCTTGTCTGGAGTTATCATGTGTCCCTGCTCAGACACAACGTTGCCCAGAAAAGTGACCTGGTAACTGAAGAATTCACACTTGCTTATCTTCAGCCTAAGGCCTGCTGCCTTTAACCGCTCCACCACTTGCCAAAGGTGTACTGCATGGGACTCCTGATCAGGGGAAAACACCAGGATGTCAACCATGTAGGCAACCGCTCATACCCCTAAAAAGTCCCCCAACGCTGCATCAATGCGGCGTTGAAAGATAGCAGGGGCATTCTCAAGCCCAAAGGGCATGACCTGAAGATGGAGTGTTCCTTATCTGGTGCGGAAGGCGGTTTACCAATCTTGACCCTTCTTTATCCAGATCTGATTAAATGCATTAAGCAATCCAGCTTGGAGAAGACCTTCGCCTTCTCCACATAGCGCGCAATCTGTGAGTCCAAAGGGATGGGATGGAGGTCTGTTACAGTGACGTTGTAAAGGTTCCCATATTCCACACACGGGCGTAAAGTACCATCAGACTTCTCCACAAAGAGAAGGGGGAGCATACAGGGGAGATACGCTAAAAAATCGCACCTTTGGCCAACTGTCCCTTCACCCACACATCCAACGCCTCTTCTTCCCGGACAGTCAATGGGTAAATGAGGAAAGATATATGCACCAGATCCACCGTGAGCTTGAAGTCCAATCAAACTCAGAGTGCTCAGAGAGTGCGTTGGCGGAGCTGCATCAAAAGAGGATTTCAAACCCTCCAAACAGGAAGGTAAGGAAAATCCCACGGAGGAGGAGGTCTTCAGCAAAGGAACAAGATAAGGAGTGGGAACATTGGGCCAATGAGGTAATGGGCCCTGGACGTTATCCTCCGACAAGGGAACAGTCAACTGGTGACCATTTACCAAAGACAAGGATAGAGTGTTATCTTTCAAATTAGTCCTACGATAAACTTTCTCCACCACTCACCCCTAAAATAATGGGGAACAAGAGGTGCTTGATAGCTTGAAAATGGTCGGACAGAAGATAGGCGCCCACTTGGTAGTCCACCAACCCTATGACGTTCAGCGTAGGGATACCTTGAGAAGCTCCACATCTCTAACCATACCGCCTGGTGAGTAACTCAACTCAAGGTAGTCATCAAGGTCTTGGTCAGTAAAATTATTTGAGGCAGCGGCATCACGGAAAATAGCTGTGCTGAACTTCCCAAAAGAGGATTTAAGGGTAGCAGACAAGAGGAAGTATCCAGAGTGGGATTTATTCAAAGCAGAAAATGCCCCACCTCACCTAAAAATTCTTCTGGCTTGAGCAAACCATAATGGTAGGTTTTGGAATCATAAAAGGGGGAGGGATAGTTGCCCATTCTTACTACTGAGGCCACATACCCCTCCATGCCTTCTGCAGGTGCATAAACATTTTCATATTGGAAACGCAGTTCTTTTTCAACTTCCTGAGTGCTGCGAATCATGGAAGAGGTCAAACGGGGATTGTCTGGTGTGATTCCATACACAGGAATAGGAGCCAGATCTGAGCCATGAGAGGGCCAATATGGTTCAGAGGTATATATCAGGTTTTCGTTATAAAACTCGTTTTTAAAGGTAAATGACCCTATTACTTTACCCTCAACGGAATTCCCAATGTTATCCAAGGCCAACACCCCCAGGCCCATCTGCGCCAATTCTGCTAACATCATCTGAACACGCTGTCAAAGAAAAACTGGTTTCTTGGTATGAAAATTGATTATTTTGGCGGAAAGTTGGGGAATCATGACTATCAGACCTTGAAGCATCAGACTCCACCAGGTACAAGCATAAAGGGTGAATACTTTTCAGTTGGAGGTAACCATAATAACGCCAAGTTGATCCAACTTTCAGGAAAAAGAGGAAACAGCGGTGCAGCTAATGACAGCTAGAGCCACCACTGACAGCCACTGTTTCCACTTCAGAAAAGTTCCTCACAGAAAAAGTTTGTGCACATAAGAAAAAATGGTTGGTTGACTAATGTAAGAAGAGTGTCTACAACTCTCCTGTTTCCAGCGTGGTGGTGCACAGTGCACAGAGCCAATGCAAGGAAACTAGCTGTTAATAATGCAGCTGCTAGTGCCCAGCAGAGGATGCTGGAGTAAAAACTGCTTAAACAAAGAAATGCCAGAATTAACTAGCCAAAAGCGTCACAGTACGCATGGAGAGAAGGGGTAAATGACCCAGGTTGGAGGGTACCTGGGTGAACCAATGGTGCGCGAGGTGAAAATTGGATTGTTTTTAGAATTATAAGGTTAATGGGGTGTGAGACCCCACAAAGAGGTTTACGCACAGGATCATTAGATAAAGCATAAAGTAAAACAGTAAACAGGGGACAAGGTTTATTCAGGAAGCTGACCAACAAGGAATGTTGGTCAGGGAAAACACATTTAAGTGTCGATGGGGGAAAACGGGGTACACTGCAGTGGACCCAAGAACCAACCCACCAATAGGGCAATGCTTCCATCTGAATTCATTAAATAATCCAAAACCAGCTTCACTCGAGTGATCAATTGAATTTGGATCTGACCCAAATGCATTGTTTTGTAAGTGGAATGGGTTTTGAAACCCCATTCCTCGACGAACCAAATGAAATGTCTGCATTAATTTGGTAAACTGTCCGTTATAATGCCTGGGCCATTGTGAGGGGCTGGGCATTTTTCACACCACTAGTCCTAACTTGGGCATATTTTGCCAAAACCCAGCGTTGGTTTAGAGTGTGCCTCAGGTCAGTGAGGGCCTGTAGCTTCACCTTCTGGGCCTCCTGGCGCCCAGCCTTACCTTTGGGATTGGTCCCCACTATGATGTCATGTGCACATGACAGTTGATCCTCTTATTGGGACAGGTGAAGGAAACCATGGTGGAGAGCTTCTTGATTCTTCCAATGTCTTTACGAAGTTGCTTTATTTTATATAAAAAATTGCAAGTTTAAAATTTGGATGAGTTTGGGTTGAAGGGTAGATGGGGTATAGGAGTTTGGCAAGCAGAGAGGGTTAGCAGCTACCCATCTCTCATTTAGGGTATGTCCTAGGTCATAGATCTGGGTGAGGGGCAAGGCCTGAGGGTTGAACCCTTTTAAGTTTTAAAAGGGTGCACTTACCTATCTAGCTTGATGGATGGTACCTGAGGCCTTACATTATCCTTTCCTTGACAGGCAGGGCTAACACCCCCTTCAGGTGCTTTTGCGAGGGTATAGTTCTTGTGAGGGATGAGAAGTTTGATGGCAGCTAGGGTGACAGACTTAGGTGATACAGGCAGATGAGCATTTGGATTCTTCTTATATAATTCCTCTAGTAACTCCTATCAGTTGGTAAGTTCTTAAATAGACCCAACTGTTTTCATAAGCTGGGATCCCTTCCATGATACCAGGTAATGCACATGGAGTTTGGCCCCTCCTTGCATATAAATTCTTTTTACCTCAAATCAGGGTGCCCTCTACCATGATAGGATTAACCTCCACCGGTTTCTTGCCTTTAGAGGGAAAGAGTAAAGAAGCATGGAATGAGCCATAAATTTTCCATTGATAAGTCAGTTCCATTTGAAAAGCGCCTTTGTACAGGAACTTAGTAATTGTAAATGCCCTGCCTTCTTGCAGGATAGTTTTTGACATGGTACTTTGAGGTGCAGATTCTTAGTGTCCACCATTACCAAAGCCCAATATTAATAGTTAAGGCCTCGCGTCAATTCTTATCTGCAATCTGCTTTATCATTGGTTAGTTTAGTAAGCTGTCTCTGAACCTGTTTATACACCTTCTGGATGTAGGTTCCAAAAAGATCTAAAGCAGGGATGTTACTATGTGCTCGTGGCCTAATACTGAATGCAGGTTTATGTCCCATATTAGCATACATAGATGACACCCTCATTGATGCATGGAGGGAGTAATTTCTTGAAATTGGGCCATAGGGAGGTACGCTGCCATTGTTTCTTGGGAAGCAGTTGCATAGCATCAATGATACTGCTCCAAGCACTGGTTAGTGCACTACATTTGGCTATTTGATTGAAAGTGATAGGCCAAAAATCTGCAAATTTTAATCTTCAACATTTCACACAAGGCCTCACATAATCGCTAGGTTAACTGAGGTCCCCTATTGCTTATTACTTTCTGGGGAACCCTAAACAGGTGTTGGGATTTTTGCCCATATTCCCAGCTGGCTAGATTACCAGGGATCGCTAGGGAATATTTCCTTAATATTAGGTGAATTGGATATTGGTTGACCCTGATTTCAGGGTAACTATGTTTGGGGGATTTTAGGATATTTGTCTGGTCATATCCATCAGGGATCAATCCAGATGAATGCCCAATATCTCATTGAGCGGAGCGGGCAACGAAATAGGGGCAACTGATAGTGATTAACTATCAGGTGTAATGATTGGGATCAGTTGGGTTTCATCACCGATCAATTGGGAATTTAAGGAGTACGTTGTAAGGCGAGTGATGCCATCTGCAAATAGAAAATCAATCAGTTGGTTTGCGACCTGCCTTAATGGATAACAAGTCCCATTACCTAAGCAGTTCGCTTGCCAAATATGGTTGGTTTGCTTAGGTTGAGAGGAAAACGTTAGGGACACATTTTCTGACACTTTCTGTTTTAGGTCTTGAGGATGTCCAACAATGTAATCCTAGCCAGGATGTGGAAGACCATCGCTGCTGAGATGAGGATGGGTAATTCAATGGCAACAGCTGGTGTTTTATCAAGGAGGTTCCAACTGAGGTTTGGGCGCCAAATTCCCTGCTATAAACTCCCTAAAGAATTCATTAATAAAAAACACAAATACCAGATCATTTTTACTAAATTATTAGCTTAGTAAACTTTATCAGCATCCATTTGTTCTATTTTTTCTAAGGTATATTATTGCTGTGTGATGTATTGGGAGACTCTTTAAGATAAAGAGTAAGGATTTGAGCGGGGATCCAGAGAAGAAGCTGAATCAAATTGAGTAAAGCTGCTGACTGTGTGTCAAACCAGAGAAACCATAAAAGGGGATCTAAGAGTAGATTGAGTTAGGCAGTATGAGGTAACAAATTCCTATTTCAAGACAATATAAGTATTTTGAGAGGAAATACTGGCCGAGAGTTGGACTGAAATCTATTTCTTCCATTCAACAATGGATGATAGTCATCATACTATTATCAAACGATTATATCAACTACTATACAACGCGGAGAATTGCACAAAACCTGAACCTGTGCAAGTAATATATTTATAGGAGTTATTGGCCAAAAATAATCAATATCCTATAAATTTTTACAAAGTGGTGCTCACTACAGGGGGTGTAGTTGATTAGAAAAACTTAAAAGTGATATTAATTAAAAAATGAGATAAGAAAGCTATGGATGGAGTTAGCAACCGTTAATTAGAACGCCCTGAACTCAGCGGATCATCAAGAATTCACATCCTTGGAAGATAGAGTCACCAAGATGAAGGAAGGGATCGATAATGTTGCAAGTTTTGGGAATGAGTTACTTGGAAAAGTAACTACATTAAAGAAGAAAGAAGGGGAGTTAATCGAGACGTCTTATTTCAGAAAAAAGGTTGTGAAGCAGATTGCATATGTTTAAGAGCATTCAGTACTAATATCAAGAAGCTGATTAAACAGGTTGAGGAGTTAAAAACTCACAAATGCGAATGTGAGCCATATGTGGCAACTGATGCTGAAGAAAGAACTCCCCATACAATAATTGGGAAGATGACTACCCCAAGAAACATGCCACCTTCTTTTACTGCTATTTCAGAGATGATGCCCAAAATCATTCCCCAAGTGAGCCAAGTAGCTGAACCTATAGAGGTGGATAGAGAAACCTTGGAGGAATCTAAGGCGATACCAAAATTGCTGACTTTCCATCAGGATAACGCCCCAGCGTTTTTCTGATCGTTCAATATGACAATGTACGGATATAGCGATCATCAAAAGGCATTGATGTTGATTAAAAGATTAGATACCGATTGTCAAAACCTAGTGTTGCCCCACCTGAAGGGGGACAGCTGGTCATACGCAGAGGCCAAAATGGCCATTATGAAGGAATTCAAAAGCCCAACGTGCATGTTGAAGTGCAAACAAGAGTTTATGGACATCCAATTCCATAAAGATGAATCTTTAGCACGCTTCACTGATTGTTTCTACCAGGAATCGCAAATCCTGGTTGGAGTGAAGGTGCTGGATTATTCCAATGCTAGAATTGCATTACAAGCGGCCCTTTGCCTTACCACAATTTGCACCAAATGATGTCTTCCATGTTCGTGACAGAAATCACTACCTCTCAAATGGTAGAAAATTTGAAAATCTTGGGAGCAACTTTCAATGCCCAAACAGAAGTTTCAAATTAAGCCCAGTATGAAATTTGAATCCCACGAAGAGGAACAAGGGTGCTAAGGAGATGAACAACCAAACTGTGTTGGGGAATAAGACCAAAGACTTCAGACATATTAATAAGAAAGAGAAATTCTGTTACCAATGCAGGAGAAAGGGACATTTTGCTGTAAATTGCAAGAAGCCCAAGGATCAAATCAACTTGGTCCAAGCGAAAGAGTCTACAACCACAAAGGAGTTAAGAAAAGGGCTCGTGGCCTAGATGGGGAACAGTCTAGAGCTTCGGGGAATCCTGTTCCTCCTGATATTATGCATGAGAAAATTGACATCAGTGATCTGTTTGTGGATGAAGATGTACAGGATCAACTGTATCAAGTAGTCAATTTGGATGTGAACGTGGTAACAGGATCTGGGGCAAAAGGGATTGACCCCAAGATAATCAAAGATGTTGCCTGACTGTATACCTGACAACTAGTGGACAAGATTTGAGCCGCAGACAATTCTGATGAATTTACTGAAGTTTGATTAAATGAGGCAAACCTGTCAATCCCCCTCAGCGTGATAAAGGAATCATTTCCTGATTTATCAGCACAAATCATTCACCCTCAATTTGGCTAATAATGCTGCTATACACTCAGCATATACTATCTCACAATACTCTGAGTGTATGTATATAGATATACTAGTGAATTGAGTATGGGTGAGGGCGATTGTTGAAAGCAGAGCACCCATTAATATTGTCTCAACCAAGCTGGTGAAGAGGATGAAGATCTTGCCTGACTTGGAACACAAGAAGGAATATGGGACAGCTGGGTCAAATGCCACCATCTCATGTGGAGCGCATAGTGCTATGCCACTTTGATTCAGATCCTTGGTGGTATCTGCGCCAGCAATAGTTTTGGCCAACCAAAACTATGCCATTCTGATCAAGACAGAATTTCTATGTAAGTATGGTGTTAAATGTAACTTTGAGGATAATACGTTGACCATATTAGGTCAGACGTTACCATTGGTCTATCAGAAGATTGGGGAAGCTCCACTGAGTAGGAGAAATACTTTCATCAACTATATATACAATGATGGCATTATCCCAATTTGATACTAACTAGTTGGCCGGAAGCAACAAGAAATGCTGACGGAAATCCTAGTAAATTGGGGGAATTCCACTGATGATCAAGAATGCGAAAACCATACCACCAGGATCATAGATGATAGTTGACACAGGGTAAATTAGAGATACTGGAGCTACTGTATGGGGAGGTTAGAAGTCCAGAGTAGAGCCTTTGTGCTCCTGGAATATTAATGCCAGGCCATGGAGAATTCAAGTTCTCCTGGCAAATTTAAATAAAAAAATTGATGAAGATTGAGAAGAATCAGATCGTCGCATTTGTTCATCTAATCCTGATGGCCAAATTGAGGAAATTCCATGATTTTGGGACCCTTGATGAGATGGGATTACCAGCCATGGTAACTGAGAGTATCAACCTATTGGTTGATCAAGAGAAACTCGCTGATCTGATGGAAGGACAGCAAGAGGAGGTTCTCAAATTAATTTACAAAATATTGTGAAGTATTCACCCAGGTAACCACAATTTGGGATGCGCAAGAGATGTGATCCACAAGGTCAATACCAGGGAAAATTTACCAATCAGGATGAGACTGATTCGACGGTTGAAGGTGGCTGAAGCAGTAATTGAAGAAGAAATCAGAAAACTAGCGAAGCATGGGCTTCTAGTTCCATCTTCAAGTCCCTGGACGAGTCCAATTCTTATTGTGAAGAAGAAGGATGGCTCTAATTGGGTGGTGATCAATTACTGGAAGCTGGATAAGATTATGAAGAAGGTTTTATATCCTTTACCAATAATTGACAATGCACTAGATCAATTGGGAGAAGCAAAGTATTTATCCATGATGGATTTGATATTGGTATATTGGCAAATCGATTTGCCAAGAGAAGACCAAGAAAAATACATTATTATTACTGTGCAAGGGTTATATTAACTGACGAGAATGCCCCAGGGTCTATGCAATGCGCCTGCAACGTTCCAGAGGGACATGGACGCTATACTAAATAACTTGAAGTTGTCATGCATCCTGGTGTACTTGGACGATATCAATGTGTTCAGTAGGATGTTTACTGACCATTTACAACACTTGGAGGAAGTATTCAAGAGACTGTCCGCAGACCATCTAGTACTAAAAAAACCATCTAGTACCAAAAAAGAGACTTTCCGCAAACCTGAAAATAAAGCCAAGGAAATGTCACTTCTTCAAATAAGAGTTGGAATATTTGGGAGCGTGATCAACTATAGTGAACTGCAGCTGAAAGCCTAGAAGATTAAAAGCCATAGAACAAATGGCTGTGCCAAAGAGTGTCCAAGATATCTAAGTGTTCCTTGAAATGGTCAGATACTATAGAAGATTTATTTTGGATTTTGCCAAAATTCTGAGCCCTTATTCCATCTGTTAAGGATCTGAAAAAAGTATTTGTATGTAATGAAGAAGCTCAGAAATCCTTCGTTAAATTATGCCAGTACTTAATATTCTCTGGTTTTGAAATATCTAAATCTTGATCGATAATTTATTATACAAACCAATGCTTTGTTGATGGCGATTGGTGCCATATTAAGCCAAGTAGATGCATTTGGGGATGAACATCCAGTGGCGTATGTGAGCTGGACAATCTAAGCCACTGAGAGGAACTACACCATAACTGAGTGTGAATGCCTTGCGGTCATTTACACCTGTAAACAGTTTCAGGTGTACATCCATGGAACGCACTTCAAAGTGGTGACAGACCACTCCTTGTTGCATTGGCTTCACAATTTATGAGAACCAGAAGGATGACTGGCCTAATGGGCATTATAGTTACAGGCTTAAAATTATGAAATTGTTCACTGAGTGGGGGCTTTTCATCAGAATGCAGATGGCTTATTGCGGTTAACAATGGTCCAGATGGTATACCAGCAGGCGTGTGAGTTATTCCAGAGAATGGTCAATGGAAAAATTGGGAACGAGCCTTTAGAAATCCAAGGTGCGCTTTGAAAATTGATGGAAAACACTGAGACCATGTATGGACAAGTTTTTTAAGACGATTAATGGGAAGTGGCTATTATTCCCAAAGCCATCGGAAAGAGCAGCTATCTTTAAGCCACTCATAAGGTTGTCAGGCATGGAGGCCTGAGAAAAATGACTGACCATAATCGCCAGTACTACTGGGAATTAAGCAACTATGATGTTGCTGACTATCTAACTTGTTGTGTGGAGTGCCAGTTGCACAAGCCACATATGAATATGACTGGATACTGACTAATCCGTCCTAGATTTGCTTGGCATAAAGTGTCCATTAACATGATGGTACTGATGACGATGAGCACAGGGGGAGTCAAGTACATAATAGTTTTGATTGATCATCTGACGATATGGGTCAAGATTAAGGCCCTGGTGAAAGTAGACACTACCAGCACCACGAATTTCATGCTGGATCAAGTAATATACTGACATGGATGCCCACAGGTCCTTCTGAGTGATAATGGGACAAACTTCACGTCTCATGTGATCCCATGGTTATATGAGATGATGGGGATCCGAGGAGTCATTTCTGTACCCTACCAGCCAGAGATGAACGGACTGGTGGAACGAGTTAATGGAACGCTGGCCACAACGCTGAGGAAGCTGGTCGCAGGAAGAGATTCCACGTGGGGAATGTACCTGAGTTTGGTGATGTTCAGCTACAATATCAGTCATCATATGGCGACGAGAAAAATGCCATTTGAATTGCTATATGGGAGGAAGGACGCGTTGCCCCCAATTTTATATTCAGTGGTGGAACCAACATCAGGGATGTGTGCCAAGCAGTACCTGAACTGATTGACAAATATCCTGATTAAAATGCAATCAATGCATTTAATACGACTTTGAAGAAAAGGATGCAAGTAAAAATGACAGAAGATAAGAACCACACGGCCTTGACAGAATAATGGATAGGCGAAAGAGTTACCTATTGCGATATTCATGGTTTTGGATGAAGAAACAAATTGGATGCATTGTGGTTGGGTCTGTTTGAGATTATCGCCATGATGTCAACAGACTCCTACTCTATCAAGAACCTCTTGGATGGAAGGGTAGTAAATCAAGTCCATGATAAGTATTTGAAGAGATGGATCAGTGAGAAAAATAACAAAAAAGAGTTTCCAAAGGACTGCTGAACCATTAAGTTGGTTATGTCCTAATGTTTTGGTCAATTCCGAAAAAAGGACCTCTGAACCAATCTAGATGGTTAAGTCTTAAAAGTAAGACCTCTGAACCATAGAAAACTGGTAGATCTAAGTATACCTAGGATCCAGTTTGGGGAAATAAAATAAAAAGATGGAACGCTGAACTAAAACAAGGTCGAGTCCTATGGAAAAAAGAAGAAAAAATTAAAAATTGATAAAGAAATTGGAAAGAAGATTAATAAAACTGCATAAAAAAACTGATATATTTTTTAATTTTTTTTAACGATTATCCTCAATTCAGGGATGATTTCGTTTGTGTCACCTCTTGGGGGAGGGAGGATGGATTGCAGCAGGAGTGAATAACCCATTGAAATCTATGTGAGACCAGATGCTAGCAAGGTCTAAACCTACATGAAACCAAGTTAGTTGAGTGGATGCAGATCCCTGCAAGAAAGCAACTAGGGGAATGGAAATTGAGATGTTGGAAGAATCCAACCGCGATACCCAGAGCGGGGAGGGAAGCAACAGCACAAGAAGAGGCAGTTGGAAAATAACCCTGAGTAATCCTGATATGGTACTGGAGCTGGAAGATTGTCCTTGAGTGCTTTTTGACAGGCTTTTTCAAGAACACCAGACATGTAGGCCAGCAACGAACAAGGGATACTAGATAGGGGTTGCCAAATCATGCCCCCTATTAAAGCCATCAGCGGAAGATACCGATGGGATGTGCCAGAAAATGAGATAGTCATGCATGGAGCAAATGGCATCCTTAAAGCAATGAATATGAGCTTCTTGGAAGCTGAAGCAGAAAGAGTGATGAAAACTGGGAGAGGCTGGAAGCTTCATGGCCCAACTTCGAAGAACTTGGCTGGTAAAGCAAAGAGCATAAGCTGTGATATCCAAATCTAGGATGTTCTCAAGATTTGAAGAATTTAGAGCTATGGATAAAGCCTCGGTGACTTGGGCCCTTAATTCTGCATAGGGGAGTTTGAAATGTACGCTGTTGCTGATGGTGAGTTTGGTGGCCAAGTCAACTGGCTTGTAATATTGACTGAGTCATAAGAGGAACTCTGGAAGCAAGTCCAATCCAGTGAGTAATAAAAGATCAAGAGAAAAGGGCATTACTTCTGGAGGTTTGATAATGATGTTGGGAGTATTTTCAAAAGGAGCTGAAACTGGGAGAATTTTGAAATCTAACTCTGGAATTGACAACAGAGGAAGGATTGGCCGCAAGCCATTTGAGATGATTACTAACCTGGTTTCAGTAGTGTTGGTTACAATTTCTGGTAATTTCACAGAAGGACTAGCCACTGGTACTTGACTAGGAGTATGAGTCCTGGAAGGACCATAGATTAGGTCCGTTACGCAGAACGTTACATCTTCTGGAAGAGCTGAAGATCTTGATCAGAAAAGCTGTTGAGCAGCTGTTGGTACTGCAACTTGGAATTCGACATATGAGCTGGATGAGAGGGGGGATGTTGGACTTATATGATGGTCAACATTATGCACTTTGAAATTATTTAAGCTCCGATTTTTGGAGAAATTTAACCTCAAAATTAATGGAATAAGCTCTCCAGAGAAGAATCAAGAATGATATGAGCCAAAAGGTTATGAGAAGAAAATTACAAGGGTGAACATAAATAGGTATTCTTAATTGGGCTGCAAAACAAGCATCAATGGAAATAGTCTTCTGTTGAGGACGAGGAGAAAATCAGGAAATCAAGGAAGCCAGACCAAGAATCCTGAATATGACCATGGGTCATATGCCCTGACGGGGGGAAAACCAGATCCTGGGATTAATATCATCATGAGTAAATCAATCAGCCTGTCATGACAGAAGATCATGGGGACTGCACTCTGAGTAGGTGGTAGCGAGGAGGACAAGGAAGAGAGCCCATGCCAAAGGTTGTCCCAAGCATCGTTGATTACTGATGATTGTACCACTTGAGCAAATGAAGTATTCAACTGATTGTCCAAAGTGGTGTTCTCCTGCCCTGATCCTTTTCTCGCTGGAAATCTAGGCAAGAGGGGGGATGTGTTGGGAGTTTTGCCCATATTCCCAGCTGGCTAGATTACCAGGGATTGCTAGGGGATAATTCCCTGTTGTGAGGTGAATTGGATATTGGTTGACCCTGATTTTGGGGTAACTATGTCTGGGGGATTTTAGGTTATTCACCAGGTCAGATCCATTGAGGATCGATCTGGAAGGATGCTTAAGATCTCGTCAGGCAGAATTGCTGACGAAATAGGGACATCTGATAGTTGATTAACTATCAGGTGTGCTGATTGGGATTAGTTGGGTATCATCAATAACCGATTGAGAATTTAAGGAGTAAGTTGTAAGGCGAGTGATGCCATCTACAACTAGTGAATTAATCAGTTGGTTCATGACCTGCCTTAATGGATAACAAGTCCCATTACCTAAGCAGTTCGCTTGCCAAATATGGTTGGTTCACTTGGATTGAGAGTAAAACGTTAGGGACACATTTTCTAACTCTTTCAATTTTAGGTCTTAAGGATGTCCAATGACAGAATCCTAGCCAGGATGTGAAATACTATCGCTGCTGAGATGAGGATGGGTAATTCAATGGCAATGGCTGCCATTTCATCAAGGAGGTGCCATCTAAGGGTTGGGCGCCAAATTCCCTACCATAGATTCCCTAGCGAATTCACTAATAAAAAACACTAAATACCATATCACTTATACTAGAGTATTAGCTTAGTAAAATTCATCATCATCCATTGGTTCTATTCTTTCTCAGGGATATTATTGCTGTGTGCAATAAATGGGAGCTCTTTAAGATAAAGAGTAAGGATCTGAGCGGGGATCCAGAGAAGAAGCTGAATCAAATTGAGTATTGCTGCTGACTGTGTGTCAAACCAGAGAAACCATAAAAGGGGATCTAAGAGTAGATTGAGTTAGGCAGTATGAGGTAACAAATTCCTATTTCAAGACATCATAAGTATTTTGAGAGGAAATACTGTCCGAGAGTTGGGCTGAAATCTATTTCTTCCATTCAACTATGGATAATAGTCTTCATACTATTATCAAATACTTATATCAACTACTATACAACGCGGAGAATTGCACAAAATCTGAACCTGTGCAAGTAATATATTTATAGGGTCATTGGCCAATAATAATCAATGTCCTATAAATTTTTACAATTGGCAAACATGTGTGCCACAAACAGCTGTGATATGTCCTAAGCCATAGTGGATGTCATACAGAGGATAAAGATAGGATACTTTATAAAGTGAACTAAAACACAATAATCGGGTCTTACCCATGGGAGATAGGTAAACTTAAAAGGATCTCCAATGGCAGTGTCTTTCATGGACCCACTACCTGTTGAGAGGGTGGAGGAGGCTGTTCCATCCTGTCCTATCTGATTTGGACCTGGCGCATATTAAACATTGCTCAATAAAGGTAGTAACATATTTGGTTAGTCCATTCCAATCATATTCACTTTTGATGTGGTTAATGCATTTTTTTCTCTAGGATGCTTCATAGTTGGTGTATCATGATGTTCTCTTATAACACGTGAATACAGCTCATAGGGAACCTATACTTTTCCTTGAAATTATTTTACCTCATCTTATAGGAAATACCAACCAGAAGGGCTTTACCAGCATCAATCTTAGCTAGGAGATCTCGCCCTTCAGGGTCTTAAGACTGAGATGCCAAAACAACATCAAGGAGTGAACCTCCATTGTTAGGGGATACCCGGACTTGTTCATAAAAAACTACATTTAATGGTACAGAAGGAGTATCAGGGATAACAGCATCCAGGCATAACCTTTATTGAAAGTGCTACTGGCTCTATAAGAGGATTAGGGATACTAGGGGGTGTGGACTCATTTTATTTGGCTTTGTATTTGGTTTGATTTTAGGTTTAGGCTTAAGTTTTGGTGTGGGGGACGTAACCACAGCAATGGCTAGAGGTGGCGTATCAATGACTTGTATAGGGAGAATCACTATGTCTAATTTTGAGTCTATATCTACAGTGGGACCCATAAGGGGTTTGCAGATTAAGATATCAGGTAAAATATGGGCTGCCACCTTGAAAAACTCAAAATTAAACTAAATCTCAGAAGGTCACTATTAGTCCTGGTCTGTCTGTGAGCCAGCTTTTGAGGTTCAAAATAATAAGTGAGTGACTTTCGGTCTGTGCGCACAACCACTTTATGCTTGGCCCCTGTGACAGGTACCGCCAGTGAATCAGGGACCAAGAAATTGCCGCCAATTCTTTATCATGTATGACCCAGTCTCACTCTGTGATGCTCAACTTCCTTGGGAAAGTAAGCCACATGGTGTTCCCGCGCCTCAAGTTCCTGCAGATGTACAGTCAACTACAGTGCCAGAGGCGTCGCACAACACGATAAATGGCTTATCTTCATCAGCTGACGAATAATGGTGGTAGTAGTGAAAACCTCCTTTTTTGCCTCATAGGCCTGTCGACATTCTGGGCTCCAGATAGATGTTGCGTTCTTACCTGTGAGGGAGTGAAGGGATGAGGCCAGCTAAAAATGGGCGATAAAATTTATAAGAAAAATCATGGATCCTAGGAAGCTCTGCAGTTTTATGTTTACTGGGGTGGTCCAAGAATGGATGGCCTCCAGCTTATATGGCGCGATGGAATGACCTTCTTTTTATAATCATATTTCCCAGGATATGGACTTCACCTTTGAAGAGCTCACATTTTTATGCTACTCAACCAGATCTGATTTCTGAAGGGCTGCAGTCACTGCTACCAATTCCTTGCTGTGTTCTTCAGCATTGGGTTAGTAATCATGATACCATACACGTAAGCAGTGGCACAGAATAATGTGATATATATAAGGCGTCATCAATTCAGAGCTGAAAAACTGCTGGGAGTTCTTTAGACCACACGTCATCGCTATAAGCTAGTAACTTCCATATCAATTGCGAATTGCAGTCAGACATTCCTGGCCTGACCTAATCCACACCTGATGGAAAGCATTTAACAGATCATGTTTGGTAATTTCCTTTGATTTAGAAATTGCCTAAGAATTGCTGCCTCTAAGGGCATAAATATAGTTCAGGAACTGTCACATTATTCAAGTGTCATAATCCACACATGGCCTTAGGGTACTATCAGGCTTTTATGTGAAGACCATAGGAGAGGACGCAGTAGAAGTTTCTCTAATCATCCCCTTTTCTTCACCATGTCATCAAGCCATGTCTTCAACAACTGGTCCTTCGCAGCTGTGTAGGGATAAGGAGACAGTTGGCTTTAATGAAGTCCATCATTAGGTGAAAACTCAGGTCAAGCTCTGAGTGGCTTGGTAGCTTATTAGTACCATCCATATCAAAGACTGATTTGAATGGAGCAAGAATAAAGGACAAAGTAGGCAGTTTAGGAATATTATCTGCAGAAGAATACTCTACAGTTGCTGCTACAGCGTTGCCTTTTGCCAATGTGGGAAGTAGAGAAATTTACCTGAGTGATCATTGGAGGAAAAAGCTACCTTTTTACTCCAAGTTGATACTCACTGACTGGTGGCACCACCATCCTACCCCTCAAAATTACTGAGTAAAGCAACTCTGGGATTGCCAATAATTGAACTACAAATTCATGTTTATAGCCACAAAACGCATTGATTTACAAAGGGGAAGTGTGAGCATATGAATCCACGACGCCCCTAATACTGAGGAACCAGGGTGACTTTAAATTCCAAAGCTTGAACAATCTTAATATCAAGTGTAATTTCTTTTGGTTCCATTATTACTAAGGCATCTACTGTTACCTTACGCTCTCCAACCATAATACAAATGAGTAATTAGAAATATGCACGGTCAAATTTATCTAAAGCATTGAGGTAACAGAGTATGGTACCAGATTCCTTATTTTGTGATGTTCCACAAACCTTAGAGTATCTTTTAGTGAACAAAGTGTGCATATCTGTTGCCCTGGCATAAGATAAAGAGAATTTCAGGGTTTACAGGGTCTTTTAAGGGGCTCACAGCTGAAAGATTCCATAAACTGGGTTACTTGGCGCTATTCTTACACTTGTTTAACCATAGCGATGTGGTATTTTGAAATAGCAGAGTCTGTTGGTATTATTGGAATTGTTACCATTACTAAAGGTTCATTTAAGATATCCTCACATGAGGAAGGTTCCTCAAAGTGAAAGTTTTCCAAGTGAACCATTATATCCTCTTCAGCAACCAGGTAGGGGTAGAGCAAGCCTCAAAGTGATATTCTAACTCCATGTTGTGAGTGGCTGACTCCATAATTTTGTATTTGGTGACAATTTTTAATCTTGTACAGGCAGTTGATGTGGTAATTAATAGTTAGGCGTTCAATCCTATCTTGGGAGAATTTACTACTATACCTGCTGTTCCCCCACCGTTGTCATATTCTAACGCTTGGCTGTGTCGTCTAAATGGATTGATAAAGGGGTTGTGAGATGTCAGCACAAGCTATCAAGACCTGCATTATGCTTTTAACAATAATTTCCTGTATCCCACCCGCAAGGAGCACACTTAAGATGGAAATAGCGTTGGTTGGCGGTAGAGTCATAAAAAGTCAAGGGTTTTTAACCATCAACTTCAACTCTATATTTATGAGGTTGGGATATTATGTTAGCAACCCAGCGTTCTATAAAAATCCTGGCTTCCTTCGTGGGTGTACTGGAACCCACCAGATCAACCACAGTCCACAAGGCCCCACTAGTTTCAAGGAGTGTGAGGAGGCGCGCTCCATAAGCAGATTTTAAGTGGTATATAAAAAATAATTCACATTCACTGTTTAAGTAATTAAAATAAATAAAATGAAAACTTCTAATAAATATTTTTATCTAACAAAAAAATAAAAGAATAACCCAGCACCCACTATTAGCAGGGTATTATATCTTATTGTGGGATGGGGGAGAGCTGCTAAGCTGAACCACAATAGTAGGGAATGAATTTTATATTTTAACTTATTAATTTATGGTCTTAACTGCCAATTTCCCCTTGATACTAATTTGTAACATTTACAAGCTATTCTTGAGGCGATTTTTTAATAATCTTAAATTTTTGAATTCAATTTTTAGTTTGGAAGATAGTCAGGTTTGATCCCAATTTTTGGACACTTCTTTTCGACTTTTGTTTGAATGTGGGTGCTAAGTAAGTTTTTCCCACTCATATTGACTTCTGGTTAATCCCCCTGTTGGGGACTGGAAATGGGAACCATGGTGGAGATCTTCTTGCTTCTTCCAATGTCTTCACAAAGTTGCTTGTTTTTTTAATATATATCTGCAGATTTTGAAACTTGGATGTGTTTGGGTTGACGGATAGATGGGGAAAAGGCGTGTAGCAAGCAGGGAGGGGCAACAGCTATCCATCTCTTGTCCATGGTATGCCCTAGGTCAGATTTATGGGTGAGGGGCAAGGTCTTGGAGGTTTAAACCTTTTATTTCTAAAAGGGCCACACCCCTGTCCAGCCTTAGGGCCAGCACCTGAGGCCTTAAAATTCGTCTTGCTGTAAATAAGAAATTTGTTCCATACCCTAAGCATGGCTGCTACCTTGTAAAGGTTCAACTTCTGGTGTTGGTTAAAGGCCTTGGAATCGCTATTCTGTCAAATCAGCCCATGGAGGGTCATAATCTAGTTGTTGGATGCTGAATAGGTGGATTAATAAATATAGGAACTATCACATTTGTGCATCTCTTTTGGGTTAAGTTCATCAAAAAATGCAGTCATTACTGAGGTGAAAACCAAAGATCTTAGCAATGAACTTCCATATTCAAAGCCCCTTAAAATATCTAATAAATACTAAGTATAAAATTTAGTATATTTTGTTTCATTTGTACTTCTTTGGAAGGGTTGAAGGGATCAGTGGCCCTTGTTAAATTTTCAAGTTGCCTTAGGTGATGAAAAAACATTTTCTTGTTTGAGTTTTTCTAGTGGGGTTGAGTTTACTTGTAAAGAAGACTCAACTGGCTAGTTGTCTTCATACAATTAGCACTCTCCTTTATTTATATGAAATCAGTCACAAGAACCTGTGCAGTTGACTTGAAAAAGTTTACACCAGACAAATCAAATATTTGACAAAAAATGTACTTCAATCATCACTTTTTTATAAATGATTTCACTTATAAGAGGCTCACTTTTCTTTCTCGTTGCAAACACTTTTGCAACCTATTCAATTCAAGACTAAATCTAGTTTGATAATCTCATAGAGGGGATTAGTCTGCGCCCATGTCTGGGAGCAGTTGGGCAAGCAAGGCAAAAGGAGCAGGCGGAAGGCCCCGGCCTCTAACGTTTGAAAACGCCCGGAGAATCCAGTGGAATAGAAAAAAATCTAAAAAAACTGGCGGTCACAATTTCCCCAGAGATACTTGCGTGGCAAGCACGATGCAACCAGTACATCAACACGCCACATTCCCAGCCACTTTTGTCAGTGGAATTCGGAGTCCATGTGTATCTGGACATCCAAAAAACAGCCCTATGGGAAAAATTTTGTGAAGATGTACACAAAAGTTTCCCAACCGCGGTGTACATTGCACCTCACTCCATGTCACGTGGTTGGCTGGACCTAGGCTTCAAAAGCAAAATTGCAGCAGACGAGGCTGCAGCGGTGCACATAGTGGTCAACCTCCTCAAAGGGCAACAGGTCGTCGAAACTAAATGCACCAGATGGACAAAATCAAACCAAATTTTCCTCACGTTTGACTTTTTGCCTACTACGGTAAAATGTGACATTTTGGAGCAACACCTGAAAGATGGTCTCGCCATATATGGCAAAATACAATCTTTTGAAATGCAACGTTTTACGCTGATGCCACACCTGTGCACCAGCAAAGCCATCGCAGTTCTGACCCCAACTGAGGAGATCGTGAAGGACCTAACCCAGATCCTGCACTCCACCTTTATTGATATTGCAGGGCATACCACCCACCCATTCCGGGTAACCGTGGACAGCGCGCCCCCCATTTGCACCCACTGTGACGCGTTCAGCCATAAGGCACATGCATGCCCCATCAAAGAGGGCGTCACATTCCAAGAGCACCCCTCGGTGGCCATGACCAACGAAGAGGTGCACTATGAACCAACCGCAAGCACCAAGGAGGCCTTCCCGTGGGGAGCACAAGGCTGCTACCTATTGGTAAAGCCCATCTCCCTGCAGGAGCAGAAGAAGGCCAAGAAGGCCTATAGGGCCGCGGCCAAGGAAATGGCCAAGGCCAACACCACCATCCCACACTCACAATGCCAGGAGAACATGGAGACCTTCGCAGCGGAAGCAACTTGGGAATCCATCACCCAATCAGATTGGGAGGCCCATGCTGAATGGGCCACTCAATCTGAGGATCTGATGGGATATTCAATCTCACCCAATCGTTGTACCCAAGCCCTGGTTGAAACTGACTTGGGACCTATCCCAACCAAAAAAAAATTTTTGCCCCACTTGATGGTGCACTGAACTTATCCGCACCGCAAAAAATTCAACCGACGTCGGGAAAACAAAAAGCGAAGGCCAAAGCCAACGCAACTCTTTCCGCAAAAAATTAACAAAAACCCCGATAGCATTGCTGCTAATACCCGTGCTGCTGTGAAAGCCTGTGGGGACCTGGAAGAGGCTGGTGGGCCCGGGGGCCACCCCTCGCACCTAAGGTGTGATGGGGAAACCTTCACTCTAGGGATGCTGAATATTGCCGGACTCAAAGCCTCCCCATCTCAGGCTAGGAAACTGAGTTTTTTACAAAACAATTTACCCGTGGATATCCTGGCCATCCAGAAGTCCCACTGTCCACAAGGTTCTGAGGAAGCTTGGAAAACAATGCTCCTACCATCCCTATCCTTTTGGTCAAAGCACTGTGGGGTGCTAATTCAGAAAAACAATTTTTTCAAATTTACATCTTCAGAAACATTCCTAAATGGCCAAGTGCTTGTTGTCACCTTCTCATGGGCTGATGTTGCACACACAATCGTCAACATTTACGCCCCAAACGGTGCACATGAGCATTGGGAATTTTTCTCATTGGTCAAATCCCTTCCGCTACCCCCCAATTCCTTCCTAGTTAGCAACATGAACTGTTGGCTAACCTCACCAACGGACTGGTGGCCGCCCTCACCCCACGCCCCACAGGGTCACATAGAACTACGCATTCTAAAAGCCACCCTTGGGTTAAGGGATGCGCTGCCGCGACATGCCCCACTGCTCAAAAACATGACGCGTCCCCACGTCCATAACAGCCAATTAAGGTCCATGACCTGCATCGACCTTATTCTAGCACCAGCGAAATTCCAACCCCACATCTCCCACTTCAAAACAACGAAAATGGAATTCTCTGACCATTGACTGGTCTTGATAACATACCACTTACCTGTCACAGTTGCAAAGGCCCCACATTGGTGCAAAATCTGCCCCCCCAAGCTTGCGTCGCCAGGATTTTCCATGTGGGTGGAAGAGGCAACTTTGGCGGAATCATTTGTTGTACTATTTTGCGTGGACCCCATTTCCACATGGGCAACTTTCAAAGAAGACACCATCTGCCACTATCGCCATCTCTCCTCCAGACGCTCACGAGCCACATCGGCGGTTATATTGCGCGCGCTGGCAGAATTGGCCCACTTGGAGTCCAACATTCCAGCCACAGGATATAGCCCTGCATGGGGCCAGAAGTGGGCGGAGGCAGCCGCCCACCTCAATGCACTCGAAAGATAACACAAACATCGGGTTTGTGTCCAATACAGGGCCACACGCATCACTAAAGGCGACAAGTGCACCGCATACTTCTTCAAAAAAAATTTTGCACCACGTCAGAGCGTGGCCTGCACACAGGTGCGAAGATCGGATAATTCCATTGTGGACACACTGGCTGAAGTGGCAATCGAAATGCAAAGATATTACTCTGAGTTATACCAAGCTGAACCAATTCAGCTGGCCAAAATGGCGGAATTTCTCAACTGAGCTCATATCCGCACCATTTTCTGATATCCAGAAATAATGAATTTAATTACTCCAAACGAATTGTGGACAGCCATTTGCGGTGCGCCAAACCAAAAATGCCCAGGCCCAGATGGCATTCCATATGAGTTCTACAAAAAATATTTTAAATATATATCCCCATTGCTGCTAGCCTCACTCAACCAAAGCCTGTTGGAAACGTGCCTCCTACCAGGATGACATGAGGCCTTTACTGTCACACTCTTCAAGAAAGGGGATAGGCTTGACTTAGCCAACTGGCGCCCCATTTCTCTAACAAACACAGACACCAAAATTTTAACCAAAATCATGGCTAACCGTTTAGGGACTGATGCATCTGCCACCATCTCCCCAGAACAATTCGGTTTTATCCCCAGAAGGTCAATTTGGGATAACGTGCACTCAGTGGCTAATGTGTGTCAGTCCACAGCCTCTGGGGCACTTGTATTCTTGGACCAACAAAAGGCCTATGATAGAGTAAACTGGGAATACCTTAGGGCCTGCCTCCATCAATTCCGCCTACCCCCGCTTCATTAACTGGGTGATGCTGCTCACGGAATCTGCAACAATGGCAGTGCATGGCCCAGGCTTCCTAACGGAAGTAGTCCGCCCCCAAAGGGGCCTGCGACAAGGGGACCCCCTCATCCCACTCTTATACAACTTCAGCCTTGACCCACTACTGCGAAATGTGAATGCCCACCTCACTGGGGTCCATGTGCCAGGCCAAACCCCAGTCAAGATGTTGGCATTTGCAGATGATTGCGTAGTGGGGGTGTCTAATAACAAAGATGCACGTATGCTTGAAGCCCTCATCCAGGAATATTCCCAGGTAAGCAACGCGGCACTGAACGCCTACAAAACCAAAATCATCCTCCTTGGTCAGTTTCAGAACTGCTGGGCCCCGCAAGTTTACCCAACCCGGCTTATCTGCTCGCCCACGTCCACGCCTTAATAACTCAACACACACCGCTCCACTGGTGCTCCCCTTTGTGCCACGTCCTACCATAGGACCGGTACGCCATCTGGGCATGTGGATGGAGGCAGGTGGATACGCGTCAGCAGTAATGGAGGGCTGTATACTGGACAACGTGACGAAGAGAATAGCCTCTCTCAGAGCCCACCCTACTACCCTCACTGGCAGGGTTGTTCTTGCCAACTTTATGCTCCTATCCAAAGTCTGGTTCGGAGCCCACGCCATCCCCTTCTCCCCAAGCTTCTTCAAATCCCTGTATGCTTTGCTGCAAGGATGGCTTTGGTCAGGCCACCCTCCACCAGTATGGCTAGAGGTCATGTTTGGCCCTCATCATCATGGTGGCATGGACCTGCTTGACTTCGAAGCCCATGCCGCCAAGATCCTGGGCACCTGGATCGCGGCCATCACTGCTCCTACACTCCCATCCCAACACTGGTCCCGCGCAGCCCGCTCCAACTTTTCCCGAGCCTTGGGCCTCAATAATCCATCAAACCCCCACTCCCTGATGAAATACCTTGCATCACACACATCGGTCACAGGTCCTCACAGGACAAAAACCCACTACAAACGAATCCTACTCTCCATGCAAAGCGCAGAGTGGAGAATTCGTATTAGTGGACATACAACCTGAAGAGGCCGCCCCTCTCCTCAGTTCACACAAGAGGTACAGGGGCTACCCATCCATGATGGCGTGATCCCCATTCGACCCCATGTCCTATCCAGGGTGGACTACCTGGACATGATGGACATCCCTTATTCCATTGAAACCCAAAAGACTATCTGGAAATACGCACACCATCCTCTGTTGCAGCCTCAAGTCTGCTCCCATGTGTGGCGCTGCCTGAGGCGGGTGTATCGTACAGCTGAGCGCTCTAAAGCTTTACACTCATCCTGTGTCGTGTGTGGCCAGTATGGAACGCTGTTCCACCACCTGGAGAAGTGCCCCACCTCTAAAGTGATATGGCGCGAAGTCCAACGTCTGCTAGGCCAGGATCAAACGCATCCCTTCAGTCTGTCAAGAGATATGTTTGCTTCATCAATGGCCTCCTCCCTCCCACCCTCCCTCTGTGCTCTGGTGGTTGCAATCGCCATGTGGACTATCCACACGATTGTCTTGGATGCCATCGCTGGCTCCATCCCCACCCTCCCTGAAGCTGTCCACAGATTCCGGTCTCATTTGGTGGACCACTTTCAAGTGTGGATGTTTGGATATCTCCCACCGCGTCGCCGACAGCTGGTCTCCTCCTGGTTCCCAGTCTGGTTCATAACAGACCCCTTCCTCCACACGTGCTCAATAGTGGCTACGGCCCCTTCACACGTTCCCTCCCCCTCCCCATAAGTGGCGTTCCCGCTGGCAACAAGAGATAGCATCGCTTCTCTGGGGTGCCTCCCCTGGTACTAAGTTTTGTCACGTCTGAGTCATATTCGGAAGTGTCCATCCCATGGTCAGCCTTCCCCACAATAAATTTAAATTTAGATATAGATGATTTCACTTTGCTTATTATACTTTGATTGCAACTATCATAGGGCTTTCTGGATAGGCAGAAGATAATTTCTCACTCCTGTGGACTGGTAAAGCTACTTATTAATCAACATAATGGTTTGATACAAGAAGCAGATTGTATTAACCAAGACCAATTCTTAGTTTAACTATAATTTTGGTGATAATTAATTGACCCAATAGAATTTTGCATTAAAGCCTTTATTGTTGAGACATTGGCCAGATTTATTATGTAGATAATGAATTAATAGATATAATATTTGTTGCCATGCTAAACTAGGAAAAGCAATTTTAACGCTTATGATGAATTATATAATCAAATAGTAACTTTCTTTTGAATTGCTTACTCTGGCAAAAACAAGTTGATTTAGTAAGTTATTGTGATCTTTCATAAAATATTTTGCGCTTCTCCTAGGTCTTTCCAAGTTGTAAAAAATTTATTACTATTCTGTAGCAATTTTGTATTTCAACAGTATATTCAATAAGGAAAGGGATATTATTAGAATATAATTATGGTAACTTAAAGTTAGTGCAGTCTCAGTATCAAGGGTATAAAGCACCTAAACAGGTTAAGCTCTAATTAAACTTCTTCATATAAAGTGACAAAAAGTAGGTGCATTTTTAATTTTTATTAGGTATTCTATCATAATAGCCTATAATAGTATATTGCAGAGGCCTTGATCAGTAGGACTTTAGTCTAGGCATAAATCAGTTTTGAGGTTGCAAAGCAAAATTTCTTTTTTTACTAGCAACTAGTGGATGCCATTGTGTTATCAGGTAGGTAGTAGATCCAAGCGATATTAGACAATCCTAATTTTATAAATGATCTTGTAAGTACCATTTGCTAATGTGTAAGTTTTTATATAATTATTTACTGATATACCAAGGAGGTCAAGATAAATTTTAATATAAATTTAAAAAAATTTCTTCAAAGCTCTTTTAATCTGTAATTTCTAATGTAATCTGCGCTTTCTACAAGTTAACTAGGATCTCTATTGCGCTTGTTATTGCATTAACCTCAGTCTCTTTGAGTATAATAATCAACCATCTCCTTTTAAAGTGGGTCCAACCTTGAGCCAAAATGGAGCTGACCTTAAAAGGGAAATCATTTGGGATTGTGGCGCTGGCTGTTATGCCAAACATTTTGCATAAGCATTAGGACCACATAGCTGTCTTATGTTGTCCTAATATAACTAGAGATATTGCTTGAGGAACCAAATAAAGAAGTTCTTCTGACCATTGGTTTGAGAATTATATGGTGTGTACAGCAAGCGATATACTTTAAGAAAATTAGATATTTGTGTTTAAGCGTTGAGGTTACTTGAGGTTCTTAGTTGTACTAAAATTACTTTTATAATGCCATAGTTCTGGAAAATGTTCTTTAGTTATAGACTAGATTTAATGCTGCGACGTTTTTAGTGGCTTTTATAAATTATTTAATCTTCAAACTTATCAATAAAATACTAAGGCGGCGTAATACACTTGAAATTATATTATTCTAACAATAAAGTCTATCAATATTTATTTCCAGTGTCATTTTGGGAACATAAATCTGATGAATTAATCCTTTATGTAGATCTTGGTGAGGCTTAGTAAGGCCACAAATCTTGCAGCTTGTAAAATAGTCTACAACTTCACATATAAATTTGGGCCACATGTAGATCCAATATATAACCTTTATTCCTTGCGCCTTACAGGATGACATCAATTATATGTTATGATAGTCCTTGAGTATCTTGATCTTCAATTACCCTTCAGGTTCATATAACTGATCCTTGTACTATAGATTATCTTTAGAGTAGCTTTGCTTATTTTATATGTTTTGAACATTAATGTTTAAGGATTTTGATGGCGACCCTAAAATGATCCACTTATAAGCCTAAATATTCCTCTAGTTTAAATAATGAATATAAATAGTTTTTTAGTTTTAAATTGGTGTTATATCTGTCTGTTGTGGTCACCTATCTCAGCTACTTTAATGAGGTGGTAAGGGCATCATCTTAAAACATTAAGAAATATGTTCAAAAACTAAACTAGTATTGGATCTTTAGTTTTTAATCCTTGAGGGCGAGGGCTCTGTTAGCCTGTGTTGTTAGTTCAGCTGATAGTCTTTATTATTTATAGCTAGTTTTTAGTCCATTAGTAAAAGACTGTAAGTTCAGCTCCACATTGGTACTTCCTCTAATGCCTCACAGCCATAAATCATCATTATACTTTGGTGTATATCAACTAGTTGTATTATATATAAAAAGAGCATTGTCCTAGTTTATATGTTGCCAGGTGTAGAATATTATTATTCCTTATGTTATAAAGACATTTAAATAGAAAATCTAGACTCATTAGCCTAATTTTATATCTTGTGATGGTACATAATTGCTAGTACTGGTTGAAGCGAAGCGTTTTGATAGACCTTAAGACTTTTCTTGCTTAGGGCCATTTGTATTGAAGTTATCTGACGCTATTAAGTATAAAAAAGCGTAATTAAAAGATATTAAAGTTTTCTACTAAGTTTTACAAGCTTCAAGAAACTCTGTACATCATTATTAATTTTTTACATGTAAAGATGTCACCAACTTTTTATTGTCAGGAGTTTCTGCAGGCCCACTTTTTACAATGTGTATCCCAATATAACCAAGACTAGAAGAATTCATACTTCTAAACTTTATTTATGGTAAATCATTCTAAGCAACTTCTTATTTATGATGCATATAATGCTCTCATCCTTTTCTGTTTTTCTGTATATCGGGATTTTATCCAAGTAAGCAACACCTAAGTTGCCATGGTAACTCTAAAGCGCCATGTTGAGAAGGATCTAGAAGTTGTTTAAGCGTTTCATAAATTAATAGGCATGAAAAAGTTTTTGTAGAGCACATATCACTTCTTAAATGTGTCTTTCATGCATCCCTTCCTTGATGCAAGTTTTATTAGAAGCTTTAAAACTTGCTAATCTTATAAAACTTGGCTCTCATAATCTGGTCACTAAAGTTTGTTAAAAATAGTAATTGGATAATGGCTGACAAAGAAGTTTTTGTTCAGCTTTTAGTATTTATTAAAGGGCACAGTTCTCCATTTTTCTCTTTTTAGCAATAGGTGTATTCTCCATTATTCTTTATCAAGCAGAAAAGATGATTAACAGGGGGATTTTAGAAACTCTTAAATCCCATATCAGCATGTCCCTAAGGTATTACTTCAGTCTAATCCTCTCCTTATGATTATAGTTGTACTTAGTACCATAATTCTTATTGGATTTTCAGTCAATAAATTTATAAAAGTGATATAGTCTATATATGGATGATTGAGCTTAATTCTTCCTCATTAAGTACTCTGTACATTTATTAAAGTCGTCAAATTTTTCCATATATTAGATTGTGTGAGATTATCTAGAGGGCATTCAATGGTCACATAGTATACATATATGTTTCTATAATGTCTTTTGGGTGAATAGAACCTTCTTATTCTTAGTCACATAAACTCAATGTTAACCCATATTAAGAAACCTAGGACCATAAGACAGGAAGGATCTGACATAACCCAAGGTTTGGTGGCTACTAATAAATTTCTTAATAAACTAAATGGCATCTTTGCATGGGTAGAACTAGTGCTGAGATTGCTCTCATGTCACCCTTCTACCATTAGATCTAAGTTTAAGTCCTGAAATCTTGATGAAAATAGACTTAATAAAGAATGGTAGCGCTGGAAACTAAGTGTTTGTAATAGCAACGCGTTCATAGATGAGGAAGACTCTAATTTATACACAGTGTAAGTTCAAAAGATGTTTTTATTGCTAATAATGAAGATATTAGTTTTGGTGCCTTAATAGGACAGTTGCGTGACTAATTTTCCACCAGTGACATAATAACAAATTTATCATTGATATAGCGCTTGTACTGTTGGTATAATAATTATTCATGCAGAATTAATTTCCTTGAGGAGCGCAGGCCATTGTAGTGATAGGCCATGGTTAATTTTTTTGAAATCTTTAGTTATTTCAATACCTGGGGCAACGGAAGCAAGATGGGGTGGTGGCACAATAGGTTTTTAAGCTGGGGCTTAAGAACCTGTCAAAAATATGGTGCATTTAATTCATCGTTGATTCTAAGTTGCTATGACCAAGGAGGAAAAAACATACAAAGTAAAATTAAACACTATATAATCTTCTATGCAAGCTTCATTGACTTCATACGAGCCTTGTACCTTGTCCATTTAGTTGTGCAGTTTCTATTATGAATCCCTAATCAGAGAATAAACAAACATGGATTTTTTTATAAAAAATTTTTAAACCATTTAAGAGCATCTTCAATCAACAATTTCCCACCAGAAGGACCTTGTGGCGTTATCTCAACTTTTCAGGTTAGGTATTAACCCCACTCCTATCTGAATATTCTATATTTTAGGTCTTCAAGAATAAAATTATACATGGTGTGAAGGATAAAGTTCAAGGTAGAAATGTTGTTAAATTTTTAATACATATTATTTCACTATGTATTGTAGGGTTGGCCTTAAGAGTGTATCTTAGGAGAATGATGTTCTTAAATGGAGTATAATTAAGTAAACTTTATTAATATACAAGTTGACTCCAACATTGAAAAAGGGGACATAAATGAAAAAATTACATGGCGGTTAAACTGTCATTCCTAGAATAGACTGAGCATACCTTGCCTCATTATGATGTATTCAAGCTCTATGGATTACATTGCCATATATATATGATATAATCAAGTTGGATGAGGTACAAGAAGCCAATACCATGGGTTAGAGGGTGCAAAGGTCAGAATAAAGGCTTTTAGTATTTAGTGTAGTGAGTTAATTTAACAACTTTAGTAATTTAAATATAAAATGCATTGGTCAGATTCTAAAGTGTGGATTATACTTGGGCAGAGATACTGGAGGTAGCATATATTGTGCATACCACCCCTCAGTGTAAGGTATTCCATGTTGGGAAAAGGTTTTTTAGATGCAATAAGCTTTTAATTAATAACAAATATGGAAAAAGCAGTTATAAGAAAAAATAAAATAAGCTATATGCAATTTATTTAAGATTTGATTATTACATTTTGGAAAATGAGAGGTTTAATTTGTTCTTTGTATCTTTCACAGTTCATTTTAATTTGAGAATCTCAAATTAATGTATAGAACATTTTTAGGCTTTGCTATGCTATTTAGTAGAGATTGCAAAAAATAGGGATAGTGAATTGAACATAGATTTATTAAGGTTTGATAAAATTTGTTTTAGTCCATATGAAGGTTCCAAGATGGTACATCGATGAATCCCCCCCTTGGGTTGGGACCATCTAGTACTAAAAAAAGGTTCCAAGATGGTTTGAAAAGTTTTGTTTTTGATGTCAGATGGTGAAGTCAATGGCTTAGTTGGGTTGTGTTTCTTGAAAAAGATCCATTAATTTAAATTGGCGTCCAAAAAATTATATATATCTAAGAGTTAGATATCTAAAGTCTTAAAGCAAAGAGGGATCTTCATCTGAGCCTTAAAGGCTATAGCCATCAGAGCACCCAAATCCTGTATACAAAAAAAAAAAAAAAAAAAAAAAGAGCTCCTGTATACACTAGATTCTTATAGTTAAATTATTAGTATGAAGGTTAGTAAACCAAATACTATTTTATGCATGATATAAAATCTCTCATCTTATTCAATTCTTGTGAACATTGATTGCACCGCTCTTATAGTGTTGCCAATGGTGCTTTACTTTGCCAATCATAAAGCCTTGTTGCTGTAGGAATAGGATAGAGTAAGCACCACATTTTTAAACTTTAAAATTAATGTACCTGGCTCATTTTAAAATATTTAAACTGACATGAGAAGGTTCTTTATGTAATGAAAGCTCTATAGCAAAGGCTAACCATAATAATATCTTTTATTACCTTTTACTTTTTACATTTACCATAGTCCAGTTTCCCTAACTCTCTTTATGAAAACTATATTTTGTCATTCTAGATGGCTGATTTCTTTCTATAGTTGACTTCAATTATCATTCTGGGATAAGTAACAACATGTTTTCTAACGCCTCTTCCCAATTTTTCTTCTTACCTGATCCTACTTATTTGGCTCCCACAACACTAAAATTATATAAACCAGTTAAATGATAAGAGGTATCCATAAGGATCCCACCCCACTGTTTTCCATGGAACCTGAATCTAATATGATGTTGACGCCCCTGCTTTTGGATTATCAGTACTCTATACTTTAAGCCAAGGTTCAAAGAGGGCGCAAAGCTGTAAATAAGAAGAGCTGTCATAACAACTTTATAAAAGGAGTGTATAGAATAGATCCTTTCTTAGATCAAAAAGTTTAAATATTTATAGGATGGGTCAGGATGCATCTCCAGGAGAATCTCCTTGGATCTCCTCAATCATGATCTTAGAGACATTCTGGGACGACTTCTCAATCAAGGTCTTCATTGTTCTCCTTTGTCGATGACCTTATAACTGCATTGATTGGAGGCGCCCTTTGTGAGATTTAGAGATCTGATAAAGAAATTTTTGAAAGCACCTCCACAAGTTCCTGCGCTCGTGAGGATTCCAATTTGGACTTTCTGATCCATCTCCTGCATAAATTAGCAGATCTGAACAAAATTGATTGATACTTATTAATGCTCAAAAATAGAAGCAGGTTCTCAAATCATGTCATTTAAAATTTTGACAACGCCCCCCTCAAGATCTTGTCAGAGGAGTGTATAGGGCTGTAAGGAATGGCCACAAGTTTAGTCAGTTCACTGTATTCTAATTTACATTGGCAATGGTGTACTCAGAATACCTCTTTACTATGACGCGGTAGGGACTTGACCAAAGGACGTCAATTTTTGTTTCGTTAGCCTCCCAGTCAATGGCGATACTTGGACTAGATCTCCTAACTGAAAGGTCGTCACGGTGGGCATATTAGCATTATACTGGGACATCTCTTTAGTTGTGATTGAGGTGATTGCTTGGGTAGCAAGAGCTTAGAGTCAAGCTTTACTGCTAAGGATCTGATAGAAGCTCATATTCTGGGCACTAAGGAGTCCAACAAAGGTTGAACACTGTTTGGTAATCAGGGTGCATGTCCATATAGGGTTTGAAGGAGATCATATTAATCAAACAAAGGTGACCTATTCAATAATCCAAATGCGCGCTGGGCAAATAGTACTTACAGCTCATAGGAGATAGGATGCCATCTTTTGGAATATAGAAAATAGCGTCATGTTAGCATGTTCTATTATCCCATCAGTAGATGGATTATATAGGCGGTAAAGTTTTGATTAATTCTAAATTGAGAAGTTAGCTCTTGAACTAACTGAGAGGTAATTTGAGTCCTTTGTCCAAAAGTAAAGTCTATGGGCATCCATGCTGAGTAAAAATGAGTCAAAGGAGAAATAAGGTTATAGCTTTTTCTGTTGCAGCAGTCACAGAAATTGCCTCTACTCATTTATGATATATCTAAGGATAAAAGGGTACTCTGTTCATGTAATCCAGTAGGTAGTGAGACCACTACATCAGATTGTCAACATTTAATGGGCTAAATGGAGCCACGATTTGATGTTGATAACAAGGGCTGGCTTAATCTTTTAATGACAAGTTTAACAAGCCTCTAGTACTTTATAGATAGTCTCAACCATCTTAACCCAGTAGCTATGCTTTCTTAACCATTGATAATTCTTCTTGACCTCTCCATATTTTACACTTGAATGTCCTACAAGGGTGAATTAGGTACAGGTAGAAGGGCATATATATGAAAGGCAGTTTCCATTTAATTTCTTTTATAACATCTCCTCTCAAATTTGAGTGTCTTTGGTCATGTTTCTCAATTCAGCTTGGACCCCTGTGCCTCCAATCCCCACCTGTCAGGCCTTCCAATTATATCATACAACTAGTCTTCTTCAAGAGTCAATATGGCAAGTACAAAAATCCTCATAAATCTATCTGCATATTGGTAATTTTCCTTAGCGTGATGGACAATGGCAAAGTTTTAAATTTGTAAACATAAGGCTCTTCTTCTCAAGTTTCCATTGGGGCCCTTCATCTGTTGAGATCACCGGAGTAAGTAGTGGTCAAAAACTACCATAAAATGGGTTCCATACAAATATAGCTGTAAATGTTTTATTGCAGTAGCACTGCTAGGCACTCTTGATTGGAAAGACTATAGTTTCGTTCTGTCTTAATCAAGGCTTTTCTGTAGTAGGCCTAGGTGTGGTTAACTTTAGTCTCATCGTGTTAAGCTAAGATGGCTCCTACTTCCATGTCACTAGCATTGATGAATAAAAGATATGTGCAATCAAACTTAAAATTAACTAGGACAGGCTTGGTACTGAGGGTGGTTCTCGACATACTAAAGGCCAGTTCCTAATCAGGTTGTAATTCAAAGGAAACCTCTTTGTAAAAGATAAATGAGATGCTCAGCTAGGTCATTAAATTAGGGGTATATTGATGATAGTAACCCACCATCTTGAGGAATACTTGGGTATCCCTCAGACTCTGGGAGCGTGGCATTATCTTAATGGCTATGTATATCAAAAATTGGATTAATGCCCTGCTTTGAGACCTTGTGTTTGCGGAATTCCATTTTGGATTGAAAGGAGGAGCATCTTAAAGATTTTAGTTAAAGAGAGGCCTTCCAGAGGTGGTGACCACTTCCCTGAGATGGTTTAAGTAAAAATAAAATGTTCTCAAGAATACTATAATGTTGTCACAATAGATGGGGACACAGGGCAATTATAATTCTCCCAGAATCCCATACATGGCACATTGGAACATTACTGGAGCATTACAAAGCCCTGGGCATTCTGTTGTCTTGGTAAGTTCTATATTAGCAATAAGAGTGCACTTGGACCTATCTTTAGTGTCAGCTCTACTTGCCAGTACCCACTGGCAAGATTCATCACAGAGAAGTTCTGAGACCCAGCAAGTAAATGTATAAAATCATTAATCTGATGCAGTAAGTAGCTATCTTTTTAGTGAGATTTAAGCCTTTAATATAGTCCATCATCACCCAATGACTATCATCTTTCTTTTGTACTATTAAGTTATGTGAGTCTCAGGGATATGAGAAGTCACCAGCAATCCAGCATCTAAGGGCTGTTTAAGTTCAACAATACATGAAATTCTTTGTCCTTTTTATTATAATAGAGATGTGACTGGAAAGATTTAGCATCTCCAGTTTAAACATCATGCAGGATACCCTTCATCTTCCCAAAAATCATAATTGAAGTAAGAAAAAAGAATGGAGTATTCTTTATTCAACAGTTAATATTGTTCCCGTTGTTCACTCTTCAACACGTCACCAATAGATGTATCCACAGAGCTACTAAAGAAGGGTACTCCAGTCCAAAATCTTATGATCTTTATAGCTATGGTCATCAATTTTCCACAGGAAGTAATAAAATGTAAGCAGCAAGCATATTGGGTCCCACTATCCTAGGTTTATATGTTATATTCGCTAATAACCCTTATAATGATCCAGTATAAATTGGATCTAGGAACCCTAAGCAGTTCAGGACTTCCTTTAGTGTTGGATTCTCCATCCCTCAAATTTCCAATAGGAGCCCAGCGGAATATTTACATGGACCCTGGAGTTAGATGTAACTTGGGACTTGGGTGGTATGACAGTTGCCCTGGGTAGATAAAGTGCTATAAACTCATATACGTCCACTACAGGAGAAGTATTTGCACACAAGAACCCTCACAAAATACTCTATCCAATTAACCTTTCTTAATTTTTAAAAGACAGGATCAAGCTTTGATCTATATCATATTATCTTGAAAGATTTGAATATCAGTGGGACTCTGTGTCTGAAAGGGATAAAAACCGCCGATATAATGCACTATGACATAGTAGTCATAGAGAAACTGCATCACTAGGAAGAGGTCTTAACTGGGAATGTCCAGGCTGACATCTGAGATATTTAGCACCAATTTTTAAAAATTTGATAGGCAATGATAAATAAGCTTCAATAGATCAAGTACATTGTGGTCCAGCTGTGCTGTACTCCATTTAGTATGAAAGTCAGGGAAAATATTGGTGCTCTTCATTAATTTTGACGAAATGATGGAGGTATAAGAGCGCTGTCAATAATAGCGTGAACAGTAATGTTGCAAAATGTGCATTTTACAAAGGTTCAGAACACCACTGATGTACCAAGATGACAATATAAAAAATGTCATACCTATTCACAGAAGTACTAGCAGGCTCACCTTCCTTTACTGCAAGTTTGTGAGAAGCACAACCCCTCAACTAAAGGAGCTTCCTCTATAGATGCTTCACCACAAAATAACCAATGTCATCGTTAGCACCCAGATGATGATTCATTTAATCAATCTAGCCATCTTGATCTTAGTGATACAACACAAAATATCTATTAATATCATCCTGAACAGCCCGTCATCTGTCCTAACTAATTCTCAAGTTCATCTGTGATTAGTTTTCACCAAGTACCTCATCTTCTAGCAGGTCTGCGCCGATTGAGGTCCTGATAATACATCAATATTTTCACAAAGATAATTGCATCAGAAAGGTGTACGTGGGGCTGTGCAGGCCACTTCAGGAAATATAACTACCCAGGAATGCCCACACTCTTGGGAACATTTATACAATAAATAGATTAAAAATATAAAAATAACAGCTAGGATTGTTACACCCTAGCTAAAAAATATAGAGTAGAAGAGTTTATTATATTTAAGTAAGGCTTATCTTATAAACAGGGTGGGAGGTAAATTAGAATAAACAATCTGAGTAATTTGATAAGTTATGGTAAAGTAATATGGGCGTGGAGAGCTATAAACATGCTTGATTCAGCGGCACAGCAGGGCATTGATGCAACAGAGCATCATAAGTTTTATAAAAAAAGGGTATAGTTTGGATAAGAAATTAAGAATAATTTTGTCTCAAGTACAATTTAAAATAATATTATAAAATTGGGACTTTTATCTGATGCATGCACCTTTAGGTCAAGCATCTGATTAAAAAAAGAACTAAGTTAAGCAATAGAACAACCCAGTTAATTGGACAATAGCTCAATTCATATGAATTGGATCACTTCAATCCAAATGGGAATTATTTTCTATGCTAACTCATCCCAATATGGAAGGATCACTTCTTGATGTAATTATCTTGGTTTAAAGTGGCAGGCGCAATTCAGTTTTGTTGCTCTACTGTGTGGTCTGATGAAGTTCATTCCACTTGAAACTGATTTTATGAACTAATGATTGCATCACTTTGATTAATTAATCTCACTGTTTGTTTGGTATTTCAAAATCACTCAATTATCAGATGTCAATAATGTCTGTTGGTAACATCGTGGCCTCACCTATAATAAGTCTTAATATGATAAACATCTCAAAGCCACTCAACCTTATTGGTTGGCGTTGGTCTCAGCACTATCCAAGTCTGATCTTATAAAGGAATAAAATTTAATGAGGGACCTTATGAACCTGAATGCCGACTTGAGTTATCAAGCTCATAAACTAAGGTCAGACTGAGAAACATGAGAGTCATCAGAAGGAAAAGTAATCAGCATTGATGTCTATATTATCAAGTGGTACAAAAGTGTCTCCTCCAGGTATAATACCGTCTGATTTATTATGAGTAGTCAAGTATTTTGAGGTATTATAGAAAAAGTCAGCATGGAGCACCTCGTCTTTCATGCTGACTGCCCTTATCCCAGCTTCTTGGAAAGTCTCTTCCAGCAGTTATTGGCACTATGTCAGATTCCATTACAATAAAGTGCATCAAGGCTTTGAATTCTTTTGACTTCTAACAATATGAGCATAGAATGGCTGCTGGAGACTGAGGTAGAGGCCTTAGGAATCAGGGTTGAAGCTGGTATAATGTTAAGGGATTCTTTGATCTCCCAGACAGTTGCAGATACTCTTAAGTCCAATCATATGTAATTTTACTTTGAGATAAGATCCTAATGAGATCACTGTGGTTATGCATTATCTAGGGTGATTTAGTTGGTGGTAACCATGGGCTGAGCTTGAGCAAGAAACTAACTGGTAAAATCCATAGGACTCATCCCCTTATTCAAATGTATACCATGTCTTAGAAGCTTCCAATATATGTTGGCCGGTGTCCTTTGAAAGCTAAATGATTATTAGTCAAATTAGCGTCAGCAGGTTTTCTAGTAGTATATTTCCTCACTAGGGCAAAGCTCTTTGGCTCTTATTAACTTAATGATTCTTCTTTAAGGTAAATGCACTTTGGCAGTATGTTGATTAAATTTATAATGCATTTACCTAAATTGAGTTTCAGAGGTTACAAGAGAATTTTAACTAGAAATAAAATTTAGATAGGTGAAAGATGTTTATCTATAAAATGAATGGTACTTTAATTAGTGCCAAGGATAAAACAAGTATATAATAAATATGGGGAATAATTTCAGGTTAGATCTGTAATTACACTAGTATAGTTTTCCTAGTATGATATTGAGAAGCCAATAAACGAGTGCACATAGTGGATAATTTAGTGAGGCAATTGGGCAAGGCAATCCTTTAACAAGGTTTTGCTATTGTATGTTGCTATGAAAATGATAAATACATTGGCATTCTGGTATAATAACATTGGTTAGTGGAGCTCTTAAAAGGTGATTCATCCCAAATTTGGTTAGTTGTGATCTGGTGTTATTACCCATTTAATGCTATGCAATTTAAGGCTATTATTTTTTTTGGGCCTTAGGCACAATAAATCATTGACTAATATAAAAGAAAAATAAATATAGGTCGAGATAACCTAGATATTAAATGAATTGAAAGCCCAAGGTCAAGGTTTTACACCTGGTAGGTAAAATCCCAACACCATGTATGTCTGCTTTTGATTGACAAGGGTATGATTGAAGCCAAACTCTTTTCAAGGCAACATGTACTTGATTTCACATTTAGCAAAACTTCAGATGGGGAGTCATGATTTTAAAAGATATTCTATTGAGGAAAAAGTAAATATGCTTCACCTTCTGGCAGTCAGTTGCTTCCTCTACAGAGCTCTCTAAGCATACAGGAAAGAGGCCATACTATCTTGCCTTGGGTAATCTCTCTACAAAATTAGGTTTAAAGTTAGTTATAATATGTGTAGTGAGTGTTGATGCCAAGGATGGAAGCAGGCTCAGAGATTTCAATCCTTTCATAGTTTCAAAAAGCCTGCTGATCCAATTATTAAAATAGCCTTTTTGAAACAACTTGAACCTCTCCCCTGATGTTGAGTTAGTGAAACAAAATCTTAAAGGTTAAATTGCTCCTTCAGGGCTTTAACCTTGGAATGTTGAAGCAAGAGCATGTTCTTAAAACTACTCAGATGAGTTTTAAAATGAAACAGGTGTGTTTGATCTAAGTGTGGAACTCATCATTCGCCCTAGTGAACAGCAACAAGATTGTTCATCTTACCCAACATTGCAGTATGTGTGCCTATGGGATCCAATTGGACTCCATCTAGGCGGATCTTACACCATTGGTCTAAAATTACTATCTGATCCTGTAAATATCAATTGCAGTTTTGACGTCTTGCTTCCAAGGCTCTTTTAGTTTGTTGGGATCTGTAATTAAGGAACCAGATGGCCCTTGGGAACCTCTGGACCTCCGGGCCCTTCTAGCCCTCCAATCCTTGAGGTGCTTTTATGAGAGGGTAATTCTTAATAGCGTTGTTGTAGCTTAAAAAAGGGCTTTGATTTGGTTGAAATGTTAATTTTATGAACATTAAAAGAGTATTGCATTCTGGAGGAGATAGTCCTCAGGGTAACCTGATATACTATTATCTAACATAGCAAGTCGCTTTAAAGTTCATTGATTAGTCAAAAAATGTCTACAATGGCATTCTGGTTATTGCAGAAAAACAAGGAAGCGACATTGTAAGATATACAACATTAATATGCAAGTATTGGTAAGTCTCAGTTGTTGAGCTACTTTTGAAAATACATCTCTATTTCAAGAAGAATATGGTGAATGGATGGATGGCTAAAACTCTAAAGGTAATGTTGACTCAAAAGGTCAATTCTCCTGAGAGCAGTTGTTCATAAAATACATCCCGCTGTTGTATTTTACATTACTATTTTCCTGCTTTGACCCAGTTTGGAATTATAAATACATGCTTATCAAAAATATATTTCAGCATTTATATCCTGGTAATTTTTAGTCAATTTTAATGTCAAAATTTGATTTTGATGTTAATGCTGAATATTGATTATTTGGGGAATGTTACCAACAATATTAGTAGGTAAAGGTTTTTGGCTATATAGATAATATTAAAATTCTACCTTGAATCATTTAAGCTGAAACTTCAGGAAATTAGGTGCGTTTTCTGGAGTTACTGAAGCTTTTTTACGCTTGTTCTGACAGTAGTTGGTAGATTACCTGCCAATGCGTCCTTAAGGAATTTGGTATTATTCTAATACCAATGGATGGCCGCTAGCCTATAAGGGTTGACCTACTGGAGCTGACTAAGGCGTTGAAACCACTATGTTCAGAAGACAGCTCAGAAGGGTTAGTTTCTTGTGGAGGAAATTAGTGTCACTTTATCATGATAGCTGAAAAGTTGAGCACCAACTACCCTATATAGATTTTTTATTTCTATTAAAAACAAAATTTTAGGCAGTTAAGTAGCCTATTATATTATTACTTCTATTGAAGAATTGAAGGGATTAGTTGCCCTTGTCTATTTTATAGGCAATATGTAAGAGTATACCTGAGTGAGGTTGGAACCAATTACAAAAAAGACTTGACTGGCTAGTTGTCTCCATACAACTAGTAATTTTCTTTACTCTTAAAGCCAAGTCTAGACCTGTTCATTAATCTTATAAATAAAGCTTACCCTTTATGCTCACTACAAGGGGCGGTTGAGTCTTTCAAAGTTTATCTTGAACCATAACATCTGTCCAGAGTGAGATCCTGCAGTTCTATAAGGAGCTGTAGAGCTTTAACCAAAATATTTAATACTGTAAATGCAGGCTAATTTAACTGTATGTGGAAATTTTACTCTTAGGAGTTGATTATTGGAGGTCAACCCTATTAATCTTTCTACTGCATAGGTTCAGTTTCCTCGTGCACCTCACGTTGTAAGAGTATATATAATCTGATAATAGTATGACGACTATTATCTGTAGTCGAGTTAGAATTATCTTCAGGCCCAACGCTTCAGCTGATATTTCCAATAATACTGAATATCGCACTCTTAGGGATTCATTCCCTATAATCCTGTCCACTCAATCTTTGTTAAGATCCTCTGATGACAGTCTCCTTCAGCCCAACACACAGTCAGCAGCAATCCCTTAGCCATGGTTCCCTTCATCTCTAGATCCCTGCTCAGATCTCTACTCTTCTCTGAGAGTTTACCAATTACTGCCTTCTGCAATAATATCCTTGAGATGGAATCTTCACGCTAGATGCTGATAGTCTAACTATTACCAAATCTACAGTCAAACTAATAATGTTCTTTATTAGTTCTTATCCGACCATAAATGTGTGTCAATCAGTGTGTGTTTTTTATTATAGTGAATTCTAGGAAATTTATAGGGGATTTGGCTGTCTAACCCTCAGTTGACACCTCTTCGATGAAACAGCAGCCGTTGCCATTGAATCACCCTTCCTCGTCTCAGCAGCGATGGTCTTCCCCATCCTGACTAGGATTCCAACATTAGACATCCTCAAAACCTCAAACAGAAAGAGTCAAAATGTATCCTTAACGTTTTTCTCTTGATCCAAGCAAATCATCCATGATTGCTAGCAACCTGCTTAGATAATAGGACTTTTTACCCATTATGGCAGGTCACTTCACTAACCAATTGATTTGCTAGTTGCAGGCGGCATCACTCGCCTCACGACTCATTAAACATTCCCAATCAGTTGGTGATGTTACTGATCAATCCCAATTGGTACACCTGATAGTTAATTACTATCAGATGCCCTTATTTTGTCAGCCGCTCTGCTCAATGAGATATTAGGTCTTCATCCAGATCAATCCCCAATAGATACAACCAGACAAATATTCTAAAATCCCCCAAACGTAGTTCCTCCAAAATTTGGGTCAACCAATTTCCAATTCATTTCGCCTTAGAGAATTTTTCCCCTAGTGATACCAGGTAATCTAGCAGGCTGGGAATATGGGCAAAAATCCCAACACTGTGTAAAGATAAGAATTGCAAAGGTGGAAGAAGAAACTATCCTTGTTGCAAAAATTAATAATGAGCTATAAGGAATCTATGAATTACAGAAGAAGCACACCAATGCTAAAGGAACTTTTTAAAGCTGAAAGTTGCCTTTAAGGCTGAAGTCAGAAAATATTGCCAATTAAGAGAGAATCAAGCCTAAATCTAAAACAAATACAGATTGTTGAATCAAATAATGCACATGCTCTTAATTAGGGACAGAGCTATGCAATAATGACTTGACTTCTTTTATAAAGGTAGTGATGTGGGAAGCATTTAGCCACTTTAAATATGCCTAATGTTTTTGCTGTCATTTGGCAATGAGCCCTGACAACACCTCAACTACCACTAGGGTTGTTGGTTAAGCTCCTAATACCACATTTGAGCCAGTGCTCACTGATGAATTTTGAGATATACTAGTATTACCAACCTTTTAATCAGGATAATGCTCTAGAATTTTTGAATTATTTAGAATGACCATGTTCAGATATAGTGATCACCAGAAAACGGTTACTGTGATTAATGCTTAGATATCAGTTTTCAGAATCTGGTGTTACCTTCATTTGCATGAGTAAATTGGTTATAAAACGATGCTAAAGGCGCAATCATGAAATAATTTGGTAGCCCCAAGTAAATGGCTGTCCAAAAGCAAGACCATGGGGACTATTTCCAAAATGATGAAACCCTAAAAATGTGTACCAACAAATTTTACTAGGGGGTCAAATCTTGAATAAAGCTTATGTAATATGAGGTTTTGACGCTTGCATAAACATGCAAATGGCGCTCCAACCCTATCAAGATTTACACTGATTAATGGTGTTAGTGTTTGCCAAAAACACTACTACCTCACAAATGGTAGAATACCTAAAATGTTAGTATCAACTTTTGATGTGCCAATCCAGAGGTTTAAACAAGTTATACCATTTTAAGTTTGGAAAAGTTGCCAATAAGGCAAATGAATTTTAAAAAAATGATCAAACAAGCCTTTATCTAACTTGATAAAATTGTGGAGCTATGTGACTTTATGCCTCTCAAATTTGGAGCAAGAATCGAGAGGATCAAGAGAAACTTACGCTATCCAAATAAGAAATCTATTCAAGAGGAGGGAAAAGTCCATGCAGTCTAGAAGGTGGATAATACAGAACTGCATGCCATCAAGTTCCACCAAACAAACCTCAAGACACTAAATTGTATACCTCCATCCTGTTCATGGATCAACCAGCGGATGATTTACTACATCAAATTATAAGTGGGGATGTGAATGTGATCACAAGAGCTAAAGCAAAGGGTATCAACCCTGAAATTATAAAGGAAGTCTCTCAATCTTACACTCAAAAAATTTCTGACAAGGTAAAAACTCAACAAAAAATAGAATTCATCTCAGATGAAACCTGATGACGCCAATATTAACATTCCAATATGAACAATTTGAGGATTATTCCCTTTTATGTTTAACAAGTTGAGTCAAACATTAAGCATGGCAAATGATGCCAATAATCAAACCATGGAGGAAAAGTGTATATTTGTCCATACCAAATTGGCAATTGGCAATAAGGTTGCCTGTTATGATACCAGAGGGATAGATCGCCACTCCAGAGCAGATAAATTATGGATAGGACCATTAAAAATAATTTCAAAATTGATGTTGGGTGCCTCTACAATTAAAATATCATTAATGATCAAATAAATAGATAAGTCCAAAGAGAACATAAAAGCTTGGATCTAAAAAGGGGGATATATTTTATAAAACATAAACTACATAAAAGATGAAAAAAATTCAGAAAATCTATATATATAAGAAGAAAACAAAAAGAATTTTATTTTTAGATTGCCTCTCAGAATTTCCACCTGCCTATGACACTTTTTGGGAATAGGGATGAATGTCAACTTGAGTTAACAAAGCCAATTTGAGAGGAAATGCTTACCAAAAATAGAACCAGATCCTTAAAGTCAAGTGTGGGTGATAAGAGAAATGAAGGTGCACAATGTGAAGCAATATTTGATTAGAAATGTCACTGAAGATAAACTGATTACTAATTAAAGTCCTGCATGGGTGAGAAGGGAAACATAGGCTAAATTGAAAATAGAAAACAGAAGATTTTCTGGATAATCTAGTCAAGCCAGTGGATATTTAAATTTTTATGATCACCTTATCTGACTTCAACTCATTATGGAATTAGTTGATACCTGTCTTATCACCAATTACACAAGCCTGTTATGGTTCTGTTTTGTAATTTTTGATAATTGATTCCTATACCATCTAGTACTAAAAAAAAGATAATTGATTTCTATGTATGTTTGTGCGTTGAATCCAAAAATGACCTTAGTTTTTTCCATCACATCAGGATTTTTGCAAATTGAAATTTGCCAAATGTACTATATAATATAATATCACAAATATGAGACTTAATAGCATAGTGAAATAGGTTTTTTTGTATAAAACATATTATTTTGTGGCTTATAAATAGACATAATATAATAGAATATAGAAATATAGAAAATAAAAAACTCAAAATTTTAGTTGCTGTGTTGAGATCTTTTTGGACCAGCCAAACTCTATTTCAGGATTTTCCATGCATGTGCTCTTCTGGGATCATCTCAGTGCAACATCCAGCGAGAGTCCACCATCATTGTGGTATTCCATCTTCCTTGGTAACGCTTTTCCATTTCTTTGATGTCCTGATGAAATCTCTCACCCATCTCTTCATTAACAGCACCCAGATTCTCAGAAAAGTAGTCCAAATTTGAATGTAGGAAATGAACCTTCAAACTCATGGAAAACTTAAATTTGGTACCTCTGCAGCATAGTCTTAAGGATAGACTTAAATTTGGGCCTTTCTTGTTGCCCAGAAACTTGGTTACTATGTCTTTAAAGGCGACCTAGACTTCTTTTTCAGCAACTTCCATTTCTTTTAAAAAATTTGTATCTTTGCAAAGTTTTCTAATGTCTGGACCCATAAAGACATCCTCTTTTAGTTTTGCAGTTCACAAGGCTGAAAATTTGTTACAAATGTACTGGAAACGTTTACCATCATTTAATAGGCTCTCACAAATTGTTTCAAGCCAAATTTAATATGTAGAGGTGGAAGGAGAACTTTTGTTGACTTTATGAGATATTTTTGGAGCACATTTTTTACTCCAGGTTCCAATGAAGCTCGTTGTGGCCAATCTTTCTGTTTTAATGATTTTCCCTTTCTCTGCTATCCCACTCACATAAAAAAGGAGTAAACTTTGTGTACACACCTTGCTGTCTGATGATCATCAATATTACTTTGAGATCACCACACATGATCCACTTATGATCGTCATACTTAATTTTCTGGACAACAAATTTTAGATTTTTGTACCATTCTTTTAAGTGTACAAAATTCTTTATGGTATTGACGCATACCTGTTTCCATTGTGAAGCAAGACAACTTTAAGGCTTTATTTTGATGAATTGATGAATAGCCTCCAATCAGTGCTTTCATACAGAATGTTAAATGTATTAAACAGTCCAAACACATCATTGCAGAATACTAAGTCTCCTTTATCTGAAAAGTATGGAATAAGATCTTTTTTTCTGTACCTGAAACAGGAAAATGAAGTGCCAGCTGCGAGAAATTTCTTATCTTTAATCTGTGAACCAAGCAACTCTGAATCCTCTTTGGTCAGATGTAAGTCATGAATCAAATCTTTCAGTTCAGTTTGTGTAAATGGTTGTGAAGCATAATTGCCAGATTTTTACTCCTCTTCATTATCTTCAGTTTCTTTACTTTATTCAATTTCTGAACCATCAACCTCAGGTAGATTTTCTGGTTGCATAGAAACTGGTACGTCTGGACCATGAGGGACAGGATGTATAGCTGATGGCAGATTTGGATAGATGATGTTCTTTTTATTCTTTCCATTGAAACCGTGTACACCAGTTAAACAAAAGTAAAAATCATCATTATGATTTTGTGGCTCTCGCCGGACCATTGGAAAGCCAAATCTGAAATCATGTTGTTCACCCTTTGACCACCATCTCAGTCCTTCAACAATGTATAGCAAACATAGTAAAGTGCCCAAGTTTTGTCTTGATCTCCTAGTTTTACACTGAAATATGCAAGATACACTTGCAGCACAAATGATGTTATATGTCTTTTTTGCCTTGACACCATTTGCTTACAACAAATGTAACAAAAGGAATATGCAGACTTTTTAAAGCCCCTTGATGCCATTTTGAACACTGTATGTTTGCTTTTTAGCATATATCCGCTGACAAAAACACTTTTGATTGTGGAGGATATGTACCAACGGTTGCTCCAACACTGACAGTTGAGATGTACAACACGTTTAATGATGAAAGTGCTTCCATCTGCTGGTTTATGATGTCAACTATTCGTTTTCATAATAAACTTATAGATGGCAGCATTTCCTATGTATTTAAATCTGTCAGTACATCTTATATTTGTGATTTTTTTGATATATAACACATTTGGCTGGTTTAAAAAGACATTGATACAAATAAAATCATGAGTTTTTATTTTCTATATTCTATACTTCTATATTCTAATATATTATGTCTATTATAAGCCACAAAATAATACGTTTTATATGAAACAAACCTATATCACTCTGTCATTAAGTCTCATATTTGTGATTTTTTAACATATATTTACATATAGAAAATTGCGATTTGCGAAAAATTCTGATGTGATGGAAAGAAACTAAGGTCATTTTTGGTTTCAGCGCACAAAATACATAGGAATCATCATCAAAACTTGAAAAACATGATACAACCAAAAAATGCAGGCCTGTGTTATTGTTCAGTAGTTATTGCCTATTAATTAGTCAATCTTACTTTCAAGAGTTGATTTTGGTATTGATGCTAAATAAATCTAATTAAGAATCGTTATCAACAATATCAGAAGGTAAATTCAGTTGTTGGCCGTTTAACCAATATTTGAATTCCTACCTTGGATCATTTATGCTGAGGCGTTGGGCAATTAGGGGCGTTTTCTGGAGCTACTGAAGCGTTTTAACGCTAGATCTGATAGTTTTTGGTAGTTTAACCTGGGCAACGCGTCCTTCAGAAACCAGTTAGTTATTTCCTCTCACTAATGAATGGCCGCTAGTCTATATTGTTGAACTATTGGAGCTGGCTAAGGCGTTGGAACCCGCTATGTTCAGATTCATATCAGAAGGGTTGAGTTCTTGTGGGGCAATTAATGTCGCTTTATTGTGTCATCTAAAAAGTTGAGAATCAACTACACTATATAAACCTCTTTTATTTCTAATAAAGAACATATTTCATGATAATTATGTATTTTATTATATTTTTAATTTTGTTGAAGAATTGAAGGAATTAGTTGCCCTTGTCTAATTTTCAAGCAATCTGTAAGAGTATACCTGAGCATGGTTAGGACCACTTATAAAGAAGACTTGACTGGATAGTTGTCTCCATACAACTAGTAATCTTCTTTGTCCTTAAAACCAAGTCTGAACCTGTGCAGTAAACTTACAAATAAATTTACACACACTTTGTAGGGTAAAGTAGTAGATTATTTTTAGATTGTAACAGCCTATCTCAGAGTAGATCCCATTTAACAGTTGTTGTATGATTTTGGTGATATTTTCATAATCAATTTGATACTGTGTTTGATCAAAAGAAGGTAAGGTAAACTCATTTGTAGCCCAAAATTTTAAGCTTCATTCATTAACAGGTCTTCTCATATTTTAAATTTTGATCCACTGGGTTAAACACCTTACCCATTTGCATGTTTGTTCTCGTGACTTATTATATTCTCTACTTTTTGTGATAAATGCTTTCACTACACAGCTTGGAGGCCCCTGTAGTGAGCACCACTTTTGTTGGCTTATCTGAACTATAGACTATAAGCCAAGGTCAAAGGGGGCTCAAATCTGTAGATAAAAAATGCCAACGCAACTTGAAAAGAGAAGCATATAAACTATATCTTTTTTTAAATTAAAAGGCTTCAATATTTATAATATCATGTTGAGATACAGCACCAATAATATATCCTTGGATCCCCTTAAATCAGGATCTTAAAAAAAACTGGGCCAACTGATCAATTAAGGTCTTCATTTTTCTCCTTTGTCAATGACCTTATAAGCGCATTTTATGGAGGTGCCATTTGAAAGGTCTAGGGAGCAGAACCATTCCAAAAGGCATCTTCACATGTTCAAACACACGTAAGGATTCCAGTTTGGACCTTTCTGATCCATATACTGTAGAAATTACCATATGGAAAAAGATTTTTGGTAGATGACTTATTAATTTCTCATATATAAATGAGAATCTTGAATCATTAGTTATCTCAAATTTAACACCTACTATATTATAACCAATCCAATATTATCTGAGAAGTACCCTTAATAATAAAAAAACTAAGCGCAAGGAATGGTGAACCATTAGTCAAAGGTTCATAGCTCCTATATAGAATAATCTTTTATCAAGGAAGATAGTGGCTTCTACCTGGCCCCTTTGGGGAAACATCATGAGGGAAACCCATAACCCTTTGGCTGTTGAACATCCTGTCAACAATAAAGCCACAGAAAACTATTTTGATGCTTTTACAGTTCAAAGCCTTATCTTCTCACTCTTTTGAAAAAATTTATATCTTGTATTTATTGCAATTATTTAAAATTTATTAAAGATAACTAACAGTTTCCTTGTAAAACTTCAAGCTTATTAGGGACCCTGGTCATCTGTCTACTTATACTTTGATGTGTAACTCTCCAATTTCTGTGCTATAATGCAATGATGGTAATGATCGACTATTGAAACAAGATGATGAAGTTTATTGTTACATTAACATCACATCCATTAATCTTTGTACGCATATCAGTTTTTCTTAAATCCTGCTTACAATGTTTATCTAAGGAGATAATAATCACCAGGGATAAGTTTATTTCACAATTTTAGATAGTCTTTACTTTTCCCACTAAGTACTATCCCATGTTGCTCCATATCTTCTAACCCCTATTGGATGGGCAGACGAAGATTAAATCAAGGCTCCTACACTCCTGTGTAGCTACAAAAAAGTTTGAAAGAATAACTGCACATCAAATCTTCTTCTTTATCAGTTTACAAATAACATACAACTCATACATTTCTGATACATCCTCCTTATTTATGAGTTATGGTTAGAACATTAACATCTTTGGTATAAGTTTTTTATTTAAACGAGGCAAGCCGACCAGGGGACAGACATTACCGAAAGAAAGAAATGACATGAAACCTGAACAGGGTCAACTCCATCGAAGAAAGTTTTTCCACCTCTGGATCGGGACTCAAATTTTCCTGGTTACATCATGAGTAAGGTTTTCGTGTTATTAGACCTACTAACCGCCAATAGCTTCCTTTGGCTGGCACCCCGATCGATGTGCGAAGGGCGGGAATCGAACCCGCAACCTTCAGGTTGGTAGCCGTACGCCCTTACCGACTTGCCTTCCACCCACTCTTTGTTATAAGTTAAAAACATGATAAATATAACTTAGCCTAAATAAACGTGAAGAAAGATAATAAAAATTTTATTTTGCCTTTTGCTAATGATGTTAAATTATACAAAGCACATGTGGACTCCAAGAATCATGAAGCCCTAAGTACCATCAAATTGGCTCAAATATGATATTTTTTGAATAGTACCTGAACCAAACATGATAATAACTTAAACTTAAACATACTTGACTATTGAAACTATTCATAATGTTGGCCCTAAAGTATATAGTCAACTCACCAACCTCAGCTCCTTAACTTGTGAAGCTGACTTGCTGCTCAGGAAATTTGTTCCGCATATATTAGGCATCAGACAACCATCAGAAAGGTCATAATCATCCTCGTTGAACAAATTCTCTACTGAAGCTACACTTTGTAGCATTGATCTCTTAGTTAAACTGCTCGCGTCAAGGAAAATCTCTTGTTGATACTCTCTGACATGTTCTCTTTTTATTGGCCTCTAGACACAACACAATTTAATCCAACCTCTCCCTGGAAGCACAGCTTCAAGGTATCCACATAGATCTAGTGTCCATTCAAACAGATTAGATCTCAGACTGGTTACTGTATTCTGCTCAATCACAAATACTAGATTAATCACTGGCGATTAGATCACTTAAATCACTATGAGTGAATAAAAATGGATAAACTGAAATTCTGTAAAAATTCTATAGATTAAAAAAAGAATTATATACTTCTGGATAAAATCAAGATATAAAAGTGAATTATAATATTAAATAAGTTGGGACTTAATGTAGCAATATTGGGGTTTTCAGGATCCTCTAGTAGGTAGCATCTTATTGCTATATTAATTACTTCATCCATTTATTGAAATTCTTGTATCTGCATGCTCCTTATCGCGGTGATTACCCCTGAACCTGGATGTCCAGGGGCTTGTTCTTCATCCCCGCTTCTGAGTTGTGGGCTTTATCTTCTCCTTGGGTTACTGCTTTGTTACCTAATTTTAGTAGAATTATCAACTTTAAGTTTATGGGATGGTGCGCCTTCAATGCACCTCTAATCAGGTTCTCATACGATTCTCAGAACTGTCTCATTGTTATTTTGGTGATATATGTGCAAGAGCTTTAATCTTTTAAAAAGGGTTATTTGGATGGGTCTTTGCATAGTCATTGGAGATATACAAATTAATTTGCACCTCATTGGTATAAAATGGGGTTAATTTTCTTAGTCTTTTTTGATGTTGTAGTCTATAATAAATAAATCTTCTGGAGCGGCAAGTATCAGTTTAAACTTCATAACATCAATCTGAGCGCGTGGAAAATTTCTTAGGTTGATTGAACTTATAAAATTGGGTCATCTAATTCTATCTGCGATGGGTAAGTTTCCCACACTTCTGCCACTTTGGAATTGAACTTCTTTCAATATGTCAGTTGAGGAATGATCTTCTGGTGCCCTCATGGCCTCATCTGCAACATATATCAAAACAGAATTCTTACATTTAATAAAGTGTTTAGTGGTATGCATGAGTGAAACTTTATCTAGATGATGGATTAATTCTTGCTAAACTTGAAATATTTTATTTAAAAGTAAACAAGGTGGGTCAACCTTTGGACAAAAATACCACGCCAAGTACTTAAACCTGTTCTGGTTTTAAACCTGTTTCAATCAAAACCTAACCCAGAGGGGAGCAGGAACCACCCCGCTATGATATCCACTCCTCTATAATTTTTTATCTATGTTGTACCAAAGTATTAAATTGATTTTATCATTGCCTCACATTTCCCTTGACATTATTTGTAGTATCTGGTGACATAAATAATTAGACAAGACTGAAAACGTATGGACCTGATAAATACTGTGACAATACATCATGGTTAGTTTGTAGTTTTATGAATGTCAGAATTCTGGCTAAGTGAGGTGCTTGCTTGGAGCCATCCCAGAACTCCAACTGTAGGGCAGGCACTGTAGGCTTAGTAGATTACCCTGCCTAAGAGAAAGGTGGCTAAATTTCCCCTTAAGTTATTCAGTCTCAACCATTGTTGGAGAAGGGATTTAAATAATTTAATTTAAATAAAAAAAGTTATAGTAGATTAGTGATAGGTTTATTAGGAGTGAGCCTCACACTATTTAAAATGTTAAGCTAAAAGTGGGAGTTGAGAGAATTTAGGATAGGCAGGAGGTAATTTACTAAATGACGCCAATTGAATGCCTAGCTTAGCAAAACATTTGGCTTTGAATGCCAACAACTTAATAAATGAGTTATAATTGATATTAATAGTAAATTTTGTAATTTCTGTCCCCTGGTCATCTTACCTTAAATAAAAAAATAAAAAAATTGATAACAATAGTACTATAACAAATAGATTATCAGCATAATTGCTAGTAATTGTAAACCTAGAATTATCATTGGGGTCACTACCTGATAGTCTTAAACTGGTAACTGATTCAAGATATTAATAATTGTTATTGAGGATAATCCCTGACATATCAAATTGGCTCAACTTAAGTTAATAAGGAGCTCATTTCAACATTCAGTAATTGTTTTATTATCTGTGAGTCATGACACTTAGCAAAAGCTTCACAAAAATAGGGTGAATCCCAACAGAACCCCTTCAATCTAAACTAGGGGTTAAGAGCTAGGGTTGGGGTCATCAGATCTTTTTGACATAGTTTGGTATGAGTAAAAGGAGCAATTAAAAGTCCAATGTCCATAGTTTTGTAAAAACAAAGAGGGATCTAAACGTAGCAATAGTTGGATGGGTCAAATTTAGATGGTGTAATACAACTGTGAGATCTGGCAAAAGGTAACTTCAGAATTAGTCGTTGTCAAAAACATAGGCAGTGGGGGTGTTGGGAAGTTGATATGACTGGAAGATACACTACCCATACTGCCAAATCAGAGGGGGAATTGAGATGAGTCTCAAGATTGATGGAAAAGGTATATGAATAATTGATCAAAATATCGATCATTTGGCAAATCAAGGGGAATTATGCCAAGATTTGATATAAATGAGAGCTTCTAGAAAAGGGCAGACGAATAGAAGACTACCAAGCCAAGGATGCATCCAGCTTGGGGAACCAAGATATAAAGAGTCACATGGGGGACTGAAAAAGAGGTCTTTTTCTGTGATTAGGTGGTTGCAGACAAGTCTGTGATTAGTATAAAATAATAAAGGTTGAAATAAGGGGCGATTGCTCCATATATAGTTTATTGAGTTTTATCAAAGTTGGCAATCTTCATATCATCAGATTTGGTTGCTCAGTGGCTAATACCATGTGCAAACCAACTCAGCGGTATCAAGCCTATACGCTGAGAATTAACAGTGGTGCTCACTACAGGGGGCCACTGGTCAACTGTAATTCTTTGACACTAGGATATGATAATGAGCCCTCATTCATTCTGACAAAATTTGACTAGATTCTGTGCGCGTTATGCTGAAGAAGCACAAGAGGCACTTAACAACAAACCAGTAAAATTTACTGTAACCAATCCGGGGGATGATGAAGTTATTATCAATCTGCAATTGGAAAACTGCCCTGAGCTGACAACTGACCAACAAGGACGCTCCACAATTGTGTCTCCTCAGAAGCTGCAGGATATTATGAAGTGGCTGTTGCTCAGGTATTGACTATATGAAGATGAGGTGGGGGAGTATGCCTTGAGTTTGCTTTATAACCAACGAGGCCAAGAAAATTACTACGCCCTGTACATGCCCTATCTGGACGTGACTACAACAGGGTTGGCTCACCACCTTGGTACCCACAGAGTTGAGGAGTATCTAGTTGCTTATATGCAACCATCTATTTGCCAGCTACTGTGTGTGCTGGATCGCCACAATGTAGAGATTGGAGATGTATTACAGTTCACATAAGCACATCAAAATGATACTCGCCTCTTGCTCGACCACCTTGATCGCTTATTTTCAGAGGTACAAGGGACACTGGTACAGATGGACCATCATGTTGGGGATGTCCACCGTCAATTGGACCTTTTAGTACCACATTTAAATCTAGAGTTACCCCAGGTAATAGGAGAACTGTTGGATTGACATGGCCTATTGGCAGAATGGATTCAGGATGTAACAACGTTGGGAAAAAATACTGAGTGCTTTATGATGGATCTAACCAATTGGGCGGAAGCTCTCAAAGCCATAATTGCTCAGCTTAAGGAAAAAATAACACTGATGGAATGGCAAGTGGCATCTAAAGTTAGTTCCTTATCAGCTGAATTAACCCAACTTCATATTCAAATGGAGTAAATAATGAATGACAGATAACACGCTTATTTGTTGGTCAATGTCCCCTGAATATCTCCAGCTAATCTGTTGGGTTACACAGCTAGAAGTTGTTAGCCAGGATGAGCGCCATCGAGCTTTCCCTCTTCTGATTGGTGAGATAAGAGAGTATGTGCACATGCAAGGACATCTTGATACGCTTCAACGGGCCAACGAGGAATTAGTATGGGAAGAAGCTGCCCTCCTTAACCAAATAAATGATGGTAATCAACAAGCGGGTAACGCTAGCTGGCAGCATGCACACATGTAAAACATAGTTTAAGATGTCCTCTCGCAACTACAAGCAATGGAGAAGAACTGAACGTTGAGCGGGAATTCCATTGGGAGTTACAACATCATTATGAGACACTGTAACAGGAATTCCAGGATGGATGGTGTAGATGCTATTTGGTTAAAGTGAAGCAACTAATCAACAAACATTTTGCAAAGCATGCTGGAGCTGGGGGGAGTGGTGCAGTTAGTGGCGATTCAGGGGAAGAATGCTATGGATTAGCTAATGAATATCCCTTGGGTGTTGTGATGGACCCCCCACATGACACTATGTCTCCCAAATCCATTTTGACAGATTTGAGTCCATCCAGCTGGTCGTATGATAATTCACAAAGGGGTGGTTTCCTTAGTCACTCTGGAACCAATTCGCCTGCTTCTTGTGGCAGGAGCCTGGAGAAAGGCGAAGCTGTTTGAATCGAAAAATTACCTCCTTTCAGTTGTGAAGGAAATCTACACAGTTACTCTAAGTGATTTAAATTTTCTATGGAAGGGGCTTCTGATCAATGAGAAAAACTGTTGCTGTCCGATCTAGATGTGGAAAGCGCTGATCAAGTTACCTGCTACCTTCCAAATAGCTCAGTATCCTACAAAGAAGGGAAAGCAATTGTTCTCCAGCTGTTTGGGGGCGCGGCCAAGATGGCCCAATGAAAGGCCAACTTCCTGACTGTACAGTTTCACCAAAATTAGATCCTGTTGGAATTTTCTGGACGTTTCTCAGTGGAAGCACATGTACTACTCAGAGCTAACATTTTATCCGCTGAGAATGTTGGTATAGCAATGATGGCGGCTGTCAAACCATATTGGGAACTACATAATGCTATGTCTCACGTTTTGGATGGAGATGCAGGACTTATTCAAATAGTGAACACCTTATGTTGACTCTCTGCCATGATCAGCGCTTTTAATGTAGCCTGAAAGACCTCTGCTGTCTCCGCACCAAACTCTTCAGGATATGGTCCTCAGAGACTGATCTATCAACCGCTGGAACATATTTGTCCATCATACAAATCAGCTGATCCTTTTTGGCCTATATACGCTCCACCAATTCATCCATGACCCTGGAACCATACCATCAAAGTTTTGAACTGGTCCTTCCACTGCAAGCTATATACGCAAACCTTTTATGAATGCTTGCTTCTAATGCGGATGAAGAGGAAGTATGCGGGCAATTGCCCTAGCAAACCACAAGTGTATGCAATGCCAACTGAGAAAATCGAGCAGGGAAAAGCTTGAGTGGAGTAGAGATGGGACGCTCTACCTCCACTAAGTCAAATTCACTTGACCCTAACAATCCAATCATCTCTTCAGGTAGGATTCAGAACTCAATCAAATGATTTGTTATACCAACAGCTTCCGTCAGATATCCCTGCTTATGTTTCAGAAAGTAAAAATTCTCCCACAAGCCCTGAGTTCCGCCAGGACGTGCAGAAGCCATATGCATGGAAGATCTTGGAACAGACTGGCATAAGCAACGCAGATTCCTTGATGGAAATTGCCTCTTTAGTAGGGGTTAACATAGCCATCCTGGTGGAAAAAATCGCTAGTGAGTATCCTTAGGTCGTTAGGCATTTCCTCCTTTTTGAGTAACACAAAGCCCTTGGACATACATGTAATAAACACTTATGGTTCTTCTTACTTGGAATGCACTTACTGTGACATTTTTGTTCAAAACACAAAAATCTGCACTATCATAGATATGGGAGCACCTGTGAACATAGTCTCTACCAGGTTGGTGGCTAAGCTTCTGTTGAGGCTGGATGTGGACCATCAAGTAGTATACAGAACCGCGGGGACACATATCACTGTGTCTGAATGAGCATATAGAGCGTTGCCTTTACGATTTGGGTCAGTTTGGGCTTCCACTCCAGCAGTGGTTTTGCCAAATAACAACTATGACATTTTAATCGGCGCAGCATTTATGAGACAATTTGGTGTTGTGATAAATATGGCGGATGAATTCTTAATATTTTGGGACAACAGATCCCCAGTTTATTTTACCTCTTGTGGAATCCCAACAGATCAGATCTGCTCTAGTCAAATCAATCTATCGTATAGTGATGGAGTGATTCCTGTTTGATATTGACAAATGAAGTGGCGAACCCAGCCCTCCCCAATCAGATTTATGAGTACAAAGGGATCCCGCTTCAGGCCGCGAGAACTTGAGCCTACCATCTGGAAACCAGTGCATAGTAGGGACTGAGCTTAAAATTGAGGTCCCTAAAGAGCTTTATTGGGAAATTATGGCGCCTCACCAGCACTCACGGCTTGAACCACATGTGGCTCCAGGACTACTGCTACCTGGAAATGGGGAGGTGAAAGTGCTGCTAGCGAATTTACAGAAGGAGACAATAATGATCCAGCGGCACAAGTGGTGGCTTACCTACACTTAGTTCCTATAGAGGAAATTCGCCGTATTCATGATTTTGGCTCATGGGAGGATCTCAGACTACTGACAAGCTCATCTCTTGGCGTATTGACAGTGGTTCTGCTGGAAGTACTTACTAGATTATCAGCAGAACAGCAAGATAAGGCTATGACATAATTTGAAAAGTATTAAGATATTTTTGCACACAATTATCATGATTTGGGGTGCGCTCAAGGGGTGGTACATCAGATAGATATGGGGGATCACTCTCACATTTGATCACGACCTATTAGATGATCAAAAGTGGCAGAAGAGGTTATCTCCGATGAGGTGGATAAACTTATTGTGCAAGGGATTCTAGAGCCATCAAACAGTCCGTGGGCCTCACCTGTGCTCATTGTTAAGAAAAAGAATGGCTCAAATTGAGTGGTTATTGAATATTGCAAACTCAATAGTATAACAAAAAAAGATTCCTACCCTCTTCCATGGATTGATGATGCGCTGGACCAATTGGGTGGGGCAAATTTTTCTTTCAGCCATGGATCTGATCTTGGGGTACTGGCAGATCAAATTGCCATCAGCGGAATGGAAGAAATGCACTATCATCACTTTGAGAGGGTTATTCCAGCCGACTCACATGCCACAAGGGTTGTGCAACGCCCCAGCTACGTTCCAGCGTGCCATGGATATGATTTTGGGTGATTTAAAGCTGTCCTGCATCTTAGTTTACCTGTATAATATCAATAAGTTCTCTCAGACATTTACAGAGCACCTTTCCCACTTGGAACAAGTGTTCCATCGCCTTGCTGATGCTAATATTAAAATTAATCCTTGGAAGTGCCATTTCTTTAAAGAACAATTAGAATACCTCAGGTTCGTCGTGGATTCAAATGGGCTTAAACCACAGCCAGCTAAGGTGGAAGCAATAAGAAAGATGACTCGCCCAGGTAATAAGCGTGACATTCAAGTTTTTCTGGGGATGGTCATGTATTACCGATGGTTCTTTACCAATTCTGTTGCATTGGGGCCCCAATTTCGAGTTTTTAAAGAAAAACTCTTCTTTTAATTGTATGAAGTGATGCCAGAACGCTTTTGATGTTTTTGAACCACATTAGCAAGCGCACCCATTTTGCAATATCCCAAATTTGACAAACAGTTCATAGTGCAAATGGACACATCCCTCTCCACTATAAGGGCTTTATTATCCCATAGTATAATGATGGCATGGAGCATCTTGTCACATATTGTAGTCGAAGCTTGAACTGTCATGAATGAAACTACATTGTGACCAAGTGGGAGTGTTTAGCGATATTCTATGCTTAAAAACAGTTTCATGTATATCTACATGGGGTAAAATTCCAAATAGTGACGGACCACGCTTTCTTGCACTGGCTGCAGAATCTTCATGAACCAGAAGGATGGCTCGCACGTTGGGCACTGAAGCTCCAGGCATACAATTTTGAGATTATATACCGTCCAGGAGAAAAACATCAAAATGCGGATTATCTTTCCCAGTTTCCAAAAGTCGCTATCACAGCAGATTTAGCTGACATAATGTACAAGAAGATGGTGGCGAACAAATACCAAGATGAGCCGCTGCAGGTGATCAAGGTTTTAGATGGGTTCAGGGAGGATACTTTTTTATGTGACGGGGAACTATATAAGTGGATCAGAGACTCAACACTGAGTTTCCCTAAACCTTCAGCTAGACCCACGATTATTATGGATGCTCACCGGGCTGTAGGACATGGAGTAATGCAGAAAATGCTGGAGTTTTTGCAACCCTGTTACTACTGGGAGAGCATGCATTATGACGTATTGGAAATGGTTAGTTGTTGCCATCAGTGTCAAGTGGAAAAGCCATTCCACAAAAAGACCACATACCAGCTGTTTAAGCCCCAGTTCGCCTGGAACACTGTTTCCATTGATGTAGTGGGACCTCTGCCAACTACCGCCAATCAATACAATTATATAATTGTCATAATCGATCATTTGACTTGATGGGTGGAGGCCAGGGCCATTAATGACTTGGGCGTGGTCACCACCGCTAAGTTTATTCTGGAGTGTGTTATAGAGCAACATGGCTTCCCGCAGTTTATTCTAATGGACAATGGAACCAATTTCCCTTCACACATCCTGCCAAAGTTAAATGAGTTGATGGCGATCCGTGGGGTTTTGACCACTCCCTATCATCCAGAATCAAATGGAATGGTGGGGCAGGTCAACGAAACCCTAGTGAACATACTCCTTAAATTGGTAAAGGTTTGACCCTTAGAATGAAGTGCCCTTCTACCTACAGCTGTGTTCACATATAATATCAGCTATCAAACGTCCACTGGTAAGAGCCCTTTCTAACTGCTGTATGGTCGACATATGGCTCTTCCCTCCTTGCTTTACTTTTGTGTAGAGGAAACTGATGGTGTGGACCCTCAGCGATATTTGAAGACTCTTATGGATACATTGATCAAGTTGCAAATGTAAGCCTACTTTACCAGTTTGGCCAAGAAGATTCGTGATCAGGCAGCTGATCAGAAGAGATGGAGTGGACTTCCGCTGTTTGCTGTAGGGAACCGTGTTTTATTCCAAAACCAGCACGGATTTGGGCAGAAAAACAAGCTCTCCAACATCTGGGCCAGTCTATTTGAGATAAATAATAAGACCTACATGGATATCTACACTATCAAGGAACCTGAGGGGGGTCAGATTATCAACCAAGTTCAAGTGAAGTTCCTTTGAGCATATAAACAGTAAGAGCATATTATTCAGTCAAAGGGGGGTAATGTTGGTAAGTTGATATTACTAGTTGATATGCTACCCATACCAACGAATTGGAGGGGGAATCGAGATGAGTCTCAAGATTGATGGAAAAGGTATATGAATAATAATTGATCAAATTATCGACCATTTGGCAAATCAAGGGGAATTATGCCAAGATTTGATATAAATGAGAGCTTCTAGAAAAGGGCAGACGAATAGAAGACTACCAAGCCAAGGATGCATCTGGCTAGGAGAACGAAAATATAAAGATTCACATGGAGGACTGAAAGAGAGGTCTTTTTTCTGTGATTAGGTGGTTGCAGATAAGTCTGCAATTTTTATAAAGTAATAAAGGTTGAAATAAGGGGAGATTGCTCCATACATAGTTTATCAAGTTTTATTAAAGTTGGCGATCTTCATATCATCCAATTTGGTTGCTCAGTGGCTAATGCCCTGTGCAAACCAACTTGGCAGAATCAAGCTTATACACTAAGGATTAACAGGGGGCATCTGAATGCCTAGCTTATTTTGAGAGATCATTGGCCATGGTTGCTGGCATCAGTTATTGGCCCAGGAAAGATCATTGGAATTAGTTGCCAGCAAGGACATAGGCGGCAGAAAGTAACTGAATTCTTGGCATATGGAAAAATCATTGGCGTCAGGTGCCAGCATTGGGGATTGGCCCTGGATAAATAATTAAAGATCAGATCAGCTAGGATAAACTTCCAATTGTTCTCAAGTTGGAATTTGGGGTTCACTTGGTCTTATGGCATATTATGCTTTTAGTGCCTGCTCAGAGGTCTTCCCCTCAGTTCACTCTAAGCTTGACCACTTGACAACTGGTTCAAAGGCTTGGGGTAGTTCATCCTATGCTAGACCACTTGACAGCTGGTGCAGAGGCATATTTTGGAATCATCACAGTGATTGCCAGCAGCATAGTTTGTTGGTTATCCTTTGCCTCAAGTCACCAGTAGCCCCTTATTAGCTCAAAATAATATAATGAGGAGCATGATTCAAAAATATAGAATTTTTTAAAATTATTCTTGGCATTATAGTCACCGGTGATTTATAAATCTGGGTAGCATCATCAGCTTTGCTCACCTTAATAATGGAGACCTTGGCATTCTGCTGGCAATAAGATTGTCTTTGGTGTAATTTGCTGGTAAATCCCAAATATTAAATATTTGAAGTATTCTTGTCATTTAGTCGCCAATAATCCTGAAATCTTTGATGTCAGATTATCACTGGTGTATATCTGAATTTAATAATAAATATAAATTGACATCCTTAGCCTCAGTCATTGGTGTCAAGTCACATTAAATCTACTGGGGTTATCCCAGACACTTTAAACTAGCTTAATTCAAGTTAATGCTGATCAAATGTTAAATTAGTGATATAGACCTTTGGTGGGTCTATCTTCATCATTGGCTGCCAGCAAGAACTTAAGCGTCTTCATACAAATGTTAGTCTGTTATTGTTGAATCAATCCTTCAATTAAATTAGACTTGAGTTCAAAACCCAGTTGTTGTCCTTAGCAGCGAATGGCTTGGTTCATGGTGGAAGGGTCAGGAAAGTGCGGTTGGGAGTTTGGATCTTATCAGGAGGTTTTTTAATCCCCTTAATAATTGGCAGGGGGAAAAGGCAAGTTCAGGTTGGCCTGAAGGTGTGGTGTGCGCTTGAGGGGCTCAGCGAACAAGCTGATGTCTTCTTAGGAATCCTTGATGTACTTTTAATTGTGTGTATCCTCTTGGTGATTAAAGGACGTTGAGAGATTAATTAGCTTTGAGTTTGCCAATACAAACCAAGACTTGCCCTAGTGTAGCCCAAAGAATCTGATGCAATCTTCACCTTTCTGCTTAGTGGAGAAGATGCCAGTATTGGTAGGCGGAACTAGGGTTTGGTTCAAACTATTTTGGATCCTTGATTGAAGGAGGAGTTGCTTCTGTACAGCCTTAAGATGTGGACTGACATGTTGTAAAGCTGCTCAGGAGCTTGGCTCAGTGCAAGTAAAAGAGTTCCCTTTCTCAAGGTAGATGTTGAAATTTAGGGGTGTATAGGGGCCCCTGTAGTGAGCACCACTTGTCATAATTTTGGCTTGGTGAGGAGCTTGCTTGGTGCCAGCCCAGAACTCCAACAGTAGGGAAGGCGAGGTAGGCTTAGTACATCACCCTTCTTAAGCAAAAGGGGGCCAAAGTACCCCCTAATTTACCAGCCTCAATTCTTGATGGAGAAGGGTTATTAAATTAATTTAAATTAAATTATTTATAGTAGATTAAGTGATAAGTTTATTAGTAGTGAGCCTCACACTAATTGAAGTGCTAAGGCTAAAAGTGGGAGGTGAGAGAGAATTTAAGGTAGGCAGGAGGTAGTTTCTATGTGATGGCAATTGAATGCTAATATTAGCAAAATCTTGGCTTTGAATGCCAACAACATAATAATAAGTTATAATTGATAATAAAAGTAAATCAGCAATCAATTATCCTTGTCATTAGCTTTTGGTATTTGTAAACCTAGAATTATCATCGGAGTTTGTTAACTTTTGACAATATAGTTGTGTTACACTGTAATATTTGCACAGGGTGATCCCACTGAACAATGTACAGATGATATGGAGATCGCCATACTCAAGACAAACTTATGAAATTTAATAAATATGAAGCAAATAGCTTCATCCACACCAATTTATTTTAATTTAATTTTTTACAGATCATTTCTGCTCTGCTCTTTTCTTCCTACAAACAATCCTCCTCCTCCAATCTTCTCATCTCAATTATATATCAACGACTTTAGTAGATACCAACCCTTTTTCTTAGGCTATCCTTTACCGCCATCTTCTCATTGGTTCATTCTCATATCTGACAGGCTCCAGCAGAGCTTATTATTCTTCATTTGCTATCTTTTTAGTTTGAGGCGATCTAGTAAATATTTGTTATAGGTCAACACCACTTTATTTCCTTATTTGGAGGAAGTCCAATAACTATCCTTCCATACTCAGAATCATCTTAAACTAAGGCGCTCAAATATATATATACATTATTAAATAGTTGTTGAAAGATTTTAGCTGATCTGCCACAGCTATTTGGGGGCTTATTGTCCGGTCATATCAAAATCTTAACAGAGTTAATACCCAATAGTCTTAAAACTATTAAATTTCTCAAATAAACAATAATTTTATTGGGGGATAATCCCTGATACATTAAATTGGAAAAACAAGTTAATGAGGAGCCCAATTTGGCATTCACTAGTAATTTAATATTAGTGAGTCACAACCCTTATCAAGAGGCTTCACCCAGTAAAGGGTGAATACCAAAAGATGAAAGTTACTAGTGCAGTAGGAGCTACCACATAAGGCTTACTTGCTAAAGTTATAATACCAGCTCCTACAAAAACTTTGTTCTTGTAGATGTCCCTTATGCAGTGTGAGCCCCATACAAAAGGTGAGGTAATGTCACACAGTGACATAATTCCTGATGTTAATCTCTAAAACCCAAGTGCAAAAAAACCAAGGATACAACCAAATAGATAAAAAAACACTGTGTATATTTTCAAGATTTTAGACAGGAAGTGGGTTATAATAAACTTTTTAAACAAGGTTCTTTGGGTTCTCAACAGCATAAAAATTAACAAAAAATAAAAATACTGAGAAAATTAAGTATAAAGCAATTGAAAATGGATGAAATTGAAAATTAAAAATTGACAAGCCAAAAAAGATACTTTTTAAAATAAATTTGTATTGACTAATTGTCTCTTAGGATTCTCCAATATATTTTAGTACCATTTGAGAGCTTTTTACTTCATAAGTGACCTATTGTGTTAGTTTGTATAATTATTTAACTCAAACATATTAACAATGGTTGTGTTTTATATAGCAAGTTAGCTAGAGAACTCTGTTATGATGACTTAAATGCATTAAAATTTTTAAATGAACCTAATGTTTTAAAAACCTCAAAATGGATTATATATTTATTAAATCTGGATCTAGAGTGAGACTATCAACTGATGAGCTTGATTCTACTCTTCCAAATATAACGATACTTCATGGCTTTTTCTTCTCCAATATAGATTTTTTTTTGCTCCAAGTTTAAAAAAATGTAAATCTATAATTGATTGCATTATATTATCATTACTAATACTCCAAACATTAACCTTTTGGCCTTTATTTTATATAAAATTAACAAAGAGGGCTTTATGTGGTCTCTTTCTTTTAAACAATTTAGAATCCTAACATCTGGATTTCATTTTGATGATCATCAAGGTGACATCTTATTAACAATATTTCACTCATGTGGATGATTATTTATTCTCAGGTATTAAAATCAGTGATATCTTGATTTATAACCAAACAAAAACCACAATTCAACGTTCAGAGGTATGCTAGTGTTAATTTGATAACACTTTAATCATATATGGGGCATGGACTGAATAAAAAAGGTAGTGGAGAATTGGCTAGAACAGAATTTTTCATAATTTTAGAAATCACATAACTTTCAGGATAAGCTAAGAAAATCAAGCTTACCTGGGTGTCATGATCTTTGCCAGATGGATTTGTAAAATTATATAAAGGCTTATACATTATTGTCTAAATTTTGGGTCTTTGTTGCAACAGGACTTAGTAGAGGAATATACTTGCCAGATGAGAAACTATAAATTCCTCATCAACAAGATATACATATGATGGGGACCATCTAGTACTAAAAAAAGATATACATATGATATATAATAGCTTGTTCATTTCAACTAATCCATAATTTTTAAGGGTTAAGACATAGGATTTATGTCATTTTTTAAAAGAATATGACTTACTAGCTCACTTAAAAGGCAAAACATAATCCTAATAGGGTTCTATATTTAGTTCTGTTCATCCATATCTGATCTTATGCCTAGATTAACGCACTGTTGACTTTCAAAATAATTAGTAATCTCAAATTCTCTAAATCTTTAATCTATTAGTGCATCAATTTGGGTTTTATCTTTTTTAACTAGTGTTTAAAAATCTATTAAGTATATACAAACAAAAATGCCCATTTAACATTTAGGATTTTCAGAATCCTATTTTATTATACCTGGTACTGCCATTAACTATTGCTCAACAATTTATTTCTTATAAGAACTTCCAAAGTAGAGTCTATGTTGAATTTTCAAGAGAAATTATCTCTTTTCTGATGGTAGCTCTCTTCAGATCCCTATATTAACTGCACAGGTTCCTTGTATGTGTGTTTGAATTGTTGATAAATGATTGATTCGGGTAGTAATAGTATGCAGAGTATTACTCTAGTTGAATTTCTTGTACCCAAGATGATTATTGGTTCCAACGTTAAACTAAGCTTACCTTAATCTTTTAATGTTTTCTAGAATAACGGTAGGGGCTTCTTCATTCTTCTGATAGAACTTAACTTAAAAATAGGTTCAGTGGTTATTCTTCTCTTTCTTCATGCAGAGTCTGCGGAGATAACAATATGATAGACAAAGGTACCATCTAGTACTAAAAAAATATGATAGACAAAGGATCTCTTATGCTTCCAACATCTATTATTTGAGGTGGGTCGACCTTGGGACAAATATACCACACCGAGAATGTTTTCTAGCCAGTACAGGTTTCGAACTCAAAACCTGTGCTAGGGGTGGAAGCAGTTTTACCCGCTCGGCTAACCCACCCTTTGCTTCCAACATCTAGTTTCAAGAGCAAAATATGACAGTCTAAACTATTAGAGTACTTAATCTGAAATTATCTTTCTACTAGCCGATTTACCTGTGCTTCGCTATGGTGTCTATAAAATTTCAGACTTTAAATTTATTAATTTAGATTTTATACTCTAGATAAACAAAACCACTCAGCCAAATCTAATTGCTCAATCGAATCAACCAAAAACTACCAACCACTCAGGTAAGCCTAACTGAACTTATCAAATCAACCAATAACTAATCACCCCTCAAAACTAAACTATGTCCTATCGATTCGACCAAAAGCCATTAACCACTCGGCCAAACAAAAAAAACCTATCGAATCAATCAAATAACTCCAAACTGCTACCCGAAACATCTCTCTATATTTAAAATCATTGTGTACGTGACATCTTCCAAACTACTAAATCAAAATCTACTTAACTTGCCAAAAGTATTTTATTAATTAGGTAAACCAAATTAGGCAGGTTTTTTAAATATATAAACCAAACATCCAGATACCCGTGCTTCGCTACAGTATTTAGTTTATCAGATGATGGCAAGCTCACATTGTAGCCTATAGGCTGTGCCAACACTACTATTGAGCCACTCGGACTAACAACTTCACTGTTGCCCTCGTGGCTGGTGAGCTGATTATCCTAATTACTTAATTTGCTTAAAACTCTAATACTGATTTTTGTTTAGTCTCAGGTGAGTAATTTGGTGAATTTATTAATACCAGCATACAACGCCATGTTCATTTTGTTCCTTTTTTGTTTCTGTCATGTATCAGAGATGGCGTTGTATACGGATTTTAATTTTTTGTGATTTTCTTACTTTTCCAATGCGCGAGGAAACTTCTCGAGGCCAAGACAAATGAAAAAAAATTCATCGAAATCAGTCAATCCGTTCTCGAGATATCATCAAAAAAGCCGTTTCATACAAAATATATGAGAAAATGAATTTTCTTCATAAATTTCTTTTCGTGAATTTTTCCCATGTTTTAATAGTTATTCTGCTATTCGGGGCGGAGACAAATCCAACAAATCAAAGATCATAAAAATCGGTCCAGCCGTTCTTGAGTTATAAATGGCGTAACTAACCTGACTTTGTTTTATATATAGAAGATTGTTATCTGCTTTATTTAGAAAAATGCAATGAAATCTTGAGAAACTAGGCGCCCAACCCTTCTGTTGGAGCCCCAATTGGAAATGGCAGCCGTCTCTGATGATTTAACCATCCGGGGTCACATAAATGATAATTTTTCTCATCAGTTTTATGTAGATTCTCCCGCAGACCTCAGTGTGACCTCTTCTGGGTTGAGATGAATAACGTGTCCCAAAGCCTTTGCTCAACTCCTTTTAGTCACCCTTATTAGGTTAAAAACCTGCTTAGGTAATGGTACTTTTACCCATAAACAGCAGATTGCAATCCCTAAAAGGTTGACTCACAGGTTACTTTATCACAGGTGGCATCACTTGCCTAGCAGCTCATAAACCCCTTAGTTGATTGGTGACTAACTTTGATCACCTTCTACAAGCTAATTAAATTATGAATACTAAAATTGACAACCTAATCACATGTTTATTGTTGAGGATCACCCCTGACAAAACATTAGGATCCATTGGATCAAAACTCAATGAATTACTAAATATTTGTTCAGTATAATACTCTGAACAATAATTATCATAGTAATTGATAGCTTCTACATTGACTAGAGGGATAGATCCCCTAGTGGATAAGCAGATGTATTGTAATCAATTAAGCTGGGCAATGTGGACATATTGGAATCCCAACACATCCCCCCTCTTTACCAGATTATACAGCGATGAAGATCTTCTGGAAGCATACACTACTTCAATTCTGTCTGAGTCAACCAGCATGGTATAAATGGGAGTTCTCTTGGTCCATCTCCTTTCCTTGCTTAATGTGTCTCTGGGTAATCCTTTTACTTTTAGCATATCCCTTTCTATGTCCTCCTCACTGCCACCTCTGCAAAGCGCATTCTATGGCCCCATTCCATGCCATCCTAGTTCTGGTGTTCTTGCCAATAAAAGGTCTGTAAAGCCTGCACCCCCCCAGGTCAGGGTTATATGACACTTTTTCATTCAAAGGATCTTCTCAGGTGACTTCTCCAATCCCTTGGTCCCTATATTACCCCCCAAGCTGGTCTTCATTTCTTAGGGCCTCTTTCCAGTGAATCCAGTTTCAATCCATCCTGATTCTGCCAATATGCTTTTCATACAGCGCCTCAGGACTACTCATGGCAGAACCAGTTTCAACCCAAGTTGATCCTACCAATAACACAAGGGAACGTCACCAGATGCTTTTTAATGATGAAAAATAAAAATTGATATTTAAAGCATTTTTTGCATATTATCTTTCTATTAAATTTTCTTTACGCTTTTTTTCTTATATTATTTTTTGTATTTTTCTTATGTTAACTTTTCACTTCTTTTACATGGGACTTAACCTATATGTAAATTCAGAGGTCCATCTTTTTGTTTCCCCTACTGTGGTTCAGTGGTTCAATATTTTGAACTTAACAAGCTATTGTGGTTTAAAGTCTATTTTTAAAACTTAACCACCTATCATGGTTCAGCGTTCCCCCTGGGACTTGAACAACACCTGGACTTAACCTATTTTAGTAGGCTCAATGGTCACCTAGAAAGATTGCACCTTTTTATTCCCCTAGATCCAATACTTGACATATTTCATATGGACCCAGTTCACTATATGACCATCCATGATGTTCTTAATCATATGGGCATCAGTTTCTGACTTGGCAATCACCTTGAATGGACACAACTGCAAAGCATCCAGCTTATTTCTTCTCTCAAACCCATGGGTGTTGCAATAGGCTACCCTATCCCCAAAGTACTCTTGTATTGCTGGTCAGTTCTTGTCATCTGTCATACTCAATTAATCCTTTTCTTCTAGGTGGTATCATATGCCTGCAATTGCAGTTCATAAAGAATAATTGCCAGTTGGTTCAAGTTTAGATCAGTACTCATCCCCAATGATGGTTCTATGGCAGAATACAAAAGTGATGGCTATGCTGCCCTTGGTCCATATAGTTTTTTAAGCGGCGTTTTCCATGTTACTGTATGATGACTAATTTTGTAGGCAAAAGTAACCAAAAGTATGTAAGTTCCCCAGGCAAAAGTTTTCTCTGCGACCAATTTTCTTAGCATCATGGCTAGCATTCCATATACTCGTTTTACCATTTGTCATGACTTAATGACATAATTGAAGGCACCAATTGTAATGACAGGGCTGGAAGTCAGGAGGCCAAAAAAGGTCAAGTTGCAAGACCTTCCTGACCTAAAACATACCCTGGACCAACACTGAGTACAGATGAGATAAGCCCAGGTTGGTCATGGTGATGTGCGTGATGCTTGGTCCACCATTACAGCCAGAGCGTCAAAATGCACCAGCTACTTTCTCAACTCTGATGGTTCGTTACAGTTACCTGAGGAACAGGGATTTGAAACCTGTTCAATTTATAATATTGATAAGTCAGGATGAGTTAATTTGCATTCTATAATTTGAGTTTGGACAATCTCAAGTTTCAGGACCCTGGCCAGTGGTAGCATGTGTCTATTAGTTTGCTTAGGCTTAGCACCACTTCTGCCAATTAATAAACTACCCTCAGTGTTTAATCATATTTCTTCAAGACCAACTTTCCTTGTTGGTAATCTGGTTTATTAAAAAGTTCTGTTCATTTTAATATTTTTGTGCACTTTTTTAGCTTTGTTTGCCAACCTTCTTTCTGCCCAGATTAGTCAAATGTGTGCCCTCCTTGCTTGGGGTCTCTGTGCACCATCCCTCTTGGTGGTGCTTTGTTTACCCTTTCCTTGGTGAAGTGTTCCTTAGTAGTGGGGTGAGCCCTTACTCACCACCACTATTAGATTCTGAGAACTGCTCGCTTAATAAATTAGATCCTGCGCATCTAATTGGGTTGAAGTTTGGCCGAAAGGTCCTCAATTTAGCCTGTGTCTTATGGTATTTTGACCGTTTGGAAGCTCACTAGGCGTATTCAAATTATTCCAACTCTTCTGGTTGATCTTAGGCTCAATTTTTCCTCTATATTTGAAACATCTACCAAGGCAGGCAAAGGCACAAACTTTGGATTCTGAAATTCCAGCTTGTCAACACTCTTCAAAAAAGGCTTCTAATAGAAATTCGGATAAAGAGATTTAATATATCTTTATTTTAAAAGATATTATTAGATGATTATTTATTAGGCCAGGCTTGGCATATATACCTCTTGGGAATCTCCTGGCCACATATCAAGCATGCAATTTCCACAGATCTTTATTTTCCACCTCAGTTTGGCTCTTGAACTGATAAAATAATGACCTATTGCTAGTACTATTGGTGGAAAAATACTCTTATATTTGGGAAGATTTCAGGGGCAAAAATCGCAATCTGAATGTGCAAAATTTTCCTAGGTTCATCCTTATTTGACTTTCGTCATACTGCTGTTTAGATATAACTTCTGGGAATTTTGGCATCAATTTCAAGTAAATCATTTGCCCTTAATTGGGACGTTGCCAGGCCTCTCTCAATAGCACTAGGTACTCCCATTTGGGAAGTCCATGTGCAAGTGCTATTGTGCCAATTATGAGGATCAATATACAAATTTCGCCATAGGGCAGGAAATTGATTATGTTTTTATGATGTCTATTTGTCCATAGGATTTTTAAACGTCATTTTTAAATTGATCCCCGGTTGATTTCTTAAGCTGAATAGTTGATATTGCTCAATTAGTTGGGACCAAATGTTGAGTTTTGTTGCATGTATAATTGGCCTGAATGTGTGAGAATATTTGGCCCAAGATTTTTTTAGAATGATTTAATTTAATTGACGTTGAGATAATCAGCCTGAGCCATATAGTAATGTCTTTTAGTTGAGAACTAGAGTAATTAGCTTGAGCTATAGGGGGAAGTCGGCCTGATCTGTTGGTTGTCAAAGGGTTTATTTTTGGGTCAACCACCATAATCTGACTTTTCCCCCACTTGACTCAACATAAGCCTAAGATTCCTGATTAGCCTTCATTGATCTTCATCATTTGTTAATTTTGGCCCAAATTGCCAATAGAAGTAGGCCAAATGCATAGCCTTAACTTCAGCTCCAATTGCCAATGAATCTGGAGTTGAATCCTATCCCCATCCTCAAGTACAAACTATAGTATTAATTAGGTTATATATATATTTGTTTTTTTATTTTTTATTTATTTATTTTTTTTTTTTTACTTTAATGCAATGCTTTTATTATATATTTATATTTTTCTTAATTGACCAGCTTATTGAACCTTCTTAGTAATTTTGCATGGACTTGATAGTATATATGGCTGGTCCTAATATCCTTGATTATGTATATGAACTGAGATGACTTCTTAATTATCTCAAATGGCCCTACCCAGATGCGATCTAACTCTTGCAATTGGCCTTATCCGTGGGTATTGCAAAATAGAACTTCCTCATTAACTTCAAATTTGGCCAAACTGTAGAAATTTTCCAAGTCCTTTTGATGTTGGGCCTTTTTCATGGCAAAACTGTTTTCAAGGCTTGAGCTTGCAGTTTGGTTTAAAGTATCCGCAAGCTTCTTGACATATTGATGATAAGTGCTTTTGCCATGATCTTCTAGAGCCATAAATAGTAGCGTTGGTAGGGCCAGATGTCTTCCATATATAAGAACTATAAAAGTGACATCCTGGTTGCCAAATGATAGGAGGTATTGTAGAAAAATAATGCTGAACTCAAATAAGTACTCCATTCATATGGTTTGGTCAAAAATAATTTTCTGATAACTTTCACCAACATCCCATTTGTGCGCTCAACTGTACCGTTAGCTTGGGATGATAGGGAGCAGAAAGCACACCTCATACCCCCAATAATTGGTTGAGCTTGGAAAGGACATTGGTGGTAAAATTTGTTCCATTATCAATAAGAGTAACCAGAAGACATTTATGCTTGTGGAGGATGTTTTCAAAACGAACTTGGCTGTAGTTGCCGCTCCTGCTTCCCAATTAGCCTTGGCTTTGACCCATTTGGTCAATCGGTTGATAGCTACATTAATGTACTTGGCTTTTGTATTACTTGTTGGAAGTGGTCTGACAACACCAATAGATACAGTGTGCCGGGCAAACTTGGGCTGAGCAAGCTGATAAGATGTGCTTTTTTGAGACAGTTTTTCGCCTTGGCACTCTGCACAGCATTCTAGCATTTCTTGGGTGTCAAAATGCATTGACTCCCGATAATAGAATTGCTTCAGATGCTCTTTCGTTTTTTTTGAATCCACCATGCCTTATGGCCTTATGGGAATCCAAAATGATGTCTGTTTGGGACGATGGTCTTGGAAAAACATACTTCTTAGCCCCAATGATCTTATAAAAGTGTCTTATTTTTAACAGTTGTATTTTTTTATAAATCCAATAATAGTTTTTAGATGGATTTGGGCTCATCTTGGTACTCTCCACTAATCATTTTCTTAAACAACTCATCAGCAGCTGATTAAGTGTTGTAATGGTGGGTAGTCAAGAAAGTCAATTGTCACTTTGATGATATACTCCAGCTTGATGCTCAATTGTGTAGTCATAAGCTTGAAGCTTTAATGCCCAGTGGGCTAATCGGCCCTTAGGCTATCTTAAATTGTTCAGACATCTTAGGGATGCATGATCAGTAACAACTTTTAAATGAGTGTCATACAGGTAAAACCAAAATTGCTTGCAAGCATATATGATGGCTAAGCATTCCCTTCCATAACCATGTAATTTCTCTCATGAACATTTAAGGTCTGACTAGCAAAGGCAGCTGGATGTTCTTAACCATCTTCCACAATTTGAGATAATATGGCCCCTCACTGCTGTTAAGGGATGCGTCAGTCTGGACAATAAATTGATGATCAAAGTCCAGATATCAAAGAACAGGTGCAACCAATAGTGCTGATCTGAGTTGATTAAATGCATTTTGGCAAGCTGGAGTCCAGTTGAACGGGACCTTATCCTTAAGTAGATATAAAAGTGGCTCTCCAAGTTGTGCAAAGTTGGCAATATTTTGTAATAGTACCCAATCATGCCTAGGAATACTTGAATATTGTTCTTGGATTTGGGCTGATTCAAATTGGATATGGCATCCAATTTAGAGGGTTGGGGCCAAAGAGCTACTTTGTCAATTACAAATCCAAGATATTCCAGCTGATCTTTGAAGAACTGGCACTTTTTGGGCTTGATTCTTAAGTTTGCAGCTGCTAGCCTTCTGAAAAACATCATCTAAGTGTTCCAGGTGGTTATCAAACGTGCAGCTGAAAACGTTGATATCATCAAGGTATACTAGTACACATAATAACTTCAAAACTCCAAGTATTGTGTCCATGGCCCTCTGGAAGGTAGCTGGGGAATTGCAGAGCCCTTGAGGCATTCTTGTCAGCTGGAATAGGCCCTCTTGGGTTATGATTGCACATTTCTCATTGTTGAGATTGCTACCCAGATTATGGCTCTTTTGATATCAGCTATTATAATTTATTAACCAGGCAACAATGCCAATCAATTTATCTAATTTAAGGGTTTTGACTTTACTTAATTTAATGAATTTAATGGATCACCTTATTCTGGGCACCCTTGCCAACTAAGTTTCAGCTGATTTGACTTTTAAGTTCAGTGGATCCCAGCGGTTCGAGCTAATTACCTCATGCAACCTTGACTACTTACCTTGTTAAACTTTCAAGAGTTCAGTGGATCTCAGCAGTTAATTATGACAGGCAATCAATTCACCTGATTTACTTGATTGAACCTGCTTCTACTTTTAGTTTTTTCAGTCTTAATTTAGATCTTCAAAATGAGTTCTCAATATCTAATAATTCCCAAATTCATCTGGATAAATCGCCAATAGATATTTAAGGATAATTTAATGGTGCAGCTTCAAGTCAAGCTCCCCAACCAATTGTATTGAGATATTTCAATACAACATTCTTTATTAAGAGGTTTACCAGCGACTAATGCTGAGGATCAACCTACAATATTTTGGATTTCATGGGACTTAACAGCGATTAATGCCAAGGTTCAATCTTCAACTAATTTGATTAATAAGATTTACCAGTGACTAATGCCAAGGATCAATCTACAACTAATATTTTATTAAGGATTTCTAGTGGACAATGCCATGATTTTATATTTATTATTACCAGCTGACGTTGATGAAAGATTTTCGTGCTAGGTTTACTTGCAGACAATGCTGAGGATTTATGGGATAGATTTTGAGTTTTTGGTGAGTTACATTGATGGAATTTCATAAGTTTCTGGCGAGTTATGCCAAAGATGGTTAAGGTTGGAGCCTTACCAATGTAATATGCCCCATGCTACCCCAGAATATAATATAACATCAGATCATATGAAAGTTAGTTGGGTGGGATGATCAGCTATAAAAGCCCCACCTTTTTATCTAAATAAAGATCTACACTTGCCTATTCTTCTCTTTTTCAAGTCATTTGTTACTAGAAATCATGGGTAGCAAGAGATCCCTGTTGGATTTCTGGCCCTTTTTTAGGCTCGCTGGTGCAGTATCACCTCAAATCTAACAATATCGCAGGAGCTGCTCTTACCACTTATCAAAAATAATATAAACAGGCACTTAATAATATAATTGGTTTTTATATGTTTTTTATATAGGTGCTGCGCGGGGGAAAAAGCTAACTCCAATAATATTGCAATAATAGTAATTTATACTATTTGTGCTTTGAGTTTGGATTAATTGGTGCTATCTGAATTAGGAAATATTCAAAAGCGGCCTATCAGTTAGTTTGAAACTTGCATCGCTTCAATTTGAGGGCTGATGGGGATGGAACTGTTGGAAAAACAAAACCATTCATAAGGGATTTAATTAATTGGGCCCAATCAAAAAGGGGAAAATCTTTTCACCCTGAGGAGCCCCCACCAACCCTATAAAAGGGGCCAGTCATCACGAGGGGGAGTGAACTAAACTGACGGTGGCTGGGGAAAGAGCCTCCAATGGGCTCCCCTGAATTCGCCACATAGTCGGCACAATCCAATCAGACAACTCATGGTATTTGCCCAAGTTTTGTTATTATTAGTATTAAAAGTGTTACCCCAATTAATAAGGTTCCACCGAGAATTGACCAGGGTCTTTTGGCCGATTTGGTCTTCAAAAACATTGAAACCACTCTTCCCAATACCTCAGACTTGTAAATGTCCAACATTTCCCCCTTCAAGAGTGGTTAGGGAGGTATAAGATTGCAAGAACCGCCCATGAATGCGGTTGATAGTAAGACCTGAAGCAAGGGACTTAATGGAATACTCATCCCCTCACTTATAGGTGATGGCAAAGGGACCTTCCCAAATAGAACTAAGCTTTTCCCTATTTGGTGTGATGCAATTGTGGTAATACAATACCAAGTCTGATACTTGGAAGGAAGGTAGAGGAGCCCGGTGCTCATTAGCTGCTTGGCCTTCTTTAGTGACCATCTTGGCCAAGTTGTTCATAGCCTCTGCTTGCAGTTGAATGATGTGCTGGGCTAATTTTTTCATAGCTTGTTTGGGGTCCATCCTAACAGTGAAGATATCCCTGGCTAGTAAGGCTGGAACTCCAGGTTCTCTTCCATACAACACATGGAAGGGAGACATCTTGAGGATGCGATGATAGCTGATCCAGTAAGCCATAAGGGCCCTGGGTAAGTAAAGATCCCAGTGTAGAGGGTTGGAGCTGGCCATCTTGCGGAGAATGGAGACCAGTGTGTCATTAACTCTTTCTACGGCCCCATTTGTGGATGGGTTATAAGGTGCTGAGAAGAGTTGTTGGGCTCCCAAGGAGGTGGCGAGGAGCTTTACCACTCAGGAGGTAAACTTTTTTCCATTATAGCATAGGAGGACTTGGGGGCACCCATGCCAGGTGAAGATATACTGGTGTAGGAAGGTGGCCGTGGCCTTGGCAGTCTGAGCAGGAAGAGCCACAGCTTCAACCCATTTGGTGAAATGATCAATGCCAACCAAAATATATCTATTGCCCCCAGTATTTTGAGGGAGAGGACCTACCACATCCAAGCTCATGGTGTGGAAGGGCTGTTGAGGCGTAGTTGGTTGATACTGGTATTAGGTCTTGAAGCTGGATTATTTTTGCAGGTGAGACAGGCATCCAAAACCTCAGTTATGGTTTCCATGATGCCCTCCCAGTAATACCGCTCTCTAATCCACTCATAGGTTTTTGGGCTCGGCCATGGCCCATCATTGTGTGGGACTCCATTATTACAGGTATCCACTCAGAGGGCCGAAGATAGGGCAACCATTTTATCCCTACTTGTTTGTATAACTTCCCATTTTCAACCTTTGTGTTGCAGGAATAGCGAGCGAGCATTTTCTGTACAGGTTCATCTTCATCCGCCCAAACCTCAGGAGTCATGAGGAGGTCATGCATCCTCTCTGATTTGCTATTATCCAGGTGAAGGAAAGGCAGCCGCTTCAACCCATCAATGTTCATATGACTTGTCCCAGCTCGATGCTCAATGGTCATGTCAAAGTTCTGGAGCTTAAGAGCCCAGCGAGCCAAACGCCCAGTGGGGTCCTTCATATTCTGCAACCACTTTAGAGAGGCGTGGTTGGTAATAACTCTGAAGGAAGTCCCATATAAGAATGGGCGGTAGTACTTCACGGCGAGTAGGATGGCAAGACACTCCTTTTCCATGACGCTGAAGTTGCGTTCAGCCTTGGATAACATTTTGCTGAAGTATGATATGGGATGATCAATCCAATTTTCGTCTATCTGTGCTAAGATAGCTCCAACAGCATAATCAGAGGCGTCCATGAATAACATGAATGGCTTGCCATAGTCAAGGTGACAGAGGAATGGCCTTTTCTGCAATAACCCCTTCAGGGTCTCAAACGCGGCCTGTTGTTCAACACCCCACTGGAATGGAGTGTTCTTATTCAAGAGCCATACAAGGGGCTCACTGAGCTGGGCGAACTTGAGACGAACTGATGGTAGTACCCCATCATACCCAGGAAGACTTGAATGTCGTGGAGGGTTTTGGGCTCAGGCATCTTCGCTATTGCTTCCACCTTGTCTTTGAGAGGCTGAATCCCTTCATGGGATATTGTGTGCCCAATGAAATCCAGCTTCTTCTGGAAGAACGTACACTTGGAGAGCTTCATCTTGATGTGCAAGGCCCGCAGCCATTGGAACATTTCCTTTAAGTGGGTGAGGTGTTAATTGAAAGTTTTGGAAAATACTGTGATATCATCGAGATAGACAATCACACGGCTGAGCTTGAGATCCTGGAGTATGTGGTCCATCGCCCGCTGAAAAGTTGCAGGGGCGTTGCATAACCCCTGAGGTAGCTGAGTGGGTTGGAAAAGACCCTCGCTACAGATTAGGGCGCACTTCTCCTGGTCTTGAGGAGAAAGGTCCATCTGCCAGTATCCACTAGCCAAGTCCATGGCCGAAAAGTACTGGGACCCAGAGAGCTGCGCCAGGGCATCATCAATTTTGGGGATGGGGTAGCTGTCCTTTTTGGTAAGGTTATTCAGCTTGCGGTAATCCATATTGATCCTATGCCCTCCGATTTTTGATAAGTAGAAGAGGGGACGACCAAGGGCTTTGTGAGGGTACCAGCAGCCCAGCATCCAACAATTTCTTGAGCTCCATCCGCATCTGTTGATCCTCAACTTTTGATTTGCAGTAGGGCTTGGATCGAATGGGGTGAGCATCACCAACATCAATGGTATGAGTCCAACCCTTCATGTGCCCATAGTCAGTATCAGATTTAGAAAAGATGTCGCTATAGGACTCCAGTAAACTGTGAATTTTGTTAAGCTCAGCGGGAGTCAGATCATCCAAAATCTTAACGTTAGGTAAGGCGCATATTGTTTGGTCAATGGGCAGGCCCATATCCGCCATAGACTCAAGGCAGTGAACTTGATGGACGTCCTCAACGGGCAGCAGCAGAGCTTTTCCAATCTCCTGATGCTTTTTGACAATCATGTCCTTACTGGTGAGATTCCCCAGCAGAAGGTTGATAGGCCGCTGGTAGGCAGGATCTAGGATACCTGGCAACACCCGAGGTTCTAAAGGGCTTAGACCATCAATGCTTGTGAGATGCAGAAGGAAGTTTTGGGGGATTTGCATAGTAATGTTGGTGGCTACCACCTTTTGCTCACCCGCTTTAATTACTGTCTCCTCTGTCACATACAAGGGAATGCCCTCTGCATCATCCACGGAGTCAGGCAACAACTTAGAGTTTCTGCCCAACGTGGTATAAATAAGGGTAAGAGCAGAAGAAGGGAACTCAACAACGCATGTATATTCCTTCTTCTTAGGCTCGTTGTTGGTAAAGACTAGGGGTACCTCATAATTTAGAAGGGAGAGGGTTCCCTGTTTCATATTGATGATCCCATCATACTCAAGCATAAACTGAGTTCCATTGAGAGAGCATATGAATTACTGTCCAAGGCCACAGCGGGGGCAGCCAGGAGGAGCTTCCCAACATGGATAGGGAGAGAAGAATAGGCTCCAATAGCTCGGGTGTTGTTGAGCCCTGCAGTTCCAAACTCTTGGGAACATTTAAGGTCAGGGGCCAACTTAATCTTTTTGATGAGCTTAGTGGAGACAACGTCACTGGAGCACCCATGTCAAGGACGGCTAGAACGCGCACCTTATTGATAACAACCTCTACCTTGGTGATCGTTCTGTCAAAGGTAGGAGTAAGGGCGAGAACCTTTTTCTATTCAAAGGTAGAGGCTAGGCGTTGATCCATCGCAGGCCAATTTATCTTTTAGAGATTGAAGGGTGTAAACCTGCGGAGTAGAGCGGATCACAGTACCATTCAACTAATCAGCATCAATTGCAGTATCAACCACCTCAGACACGCGCATTACCTGCTGCAAATATGTGTGTCATGGTATCACACTTATCTCAACTCATTCAGTCCTTAACCTATTGGGAACCTGCACTTCCATTGGCGCTCCCAACACATAATAGCCTACGTCCTCCTCACCCCCTTCAGACTCGTCATCTGAGGGATTGTTGATGCACCTCAATGAGTTGCTAAGAGGGGGAGGAGAAACTGGCTTACTCTTCTCAAAGGGGAGGGCTTTGTCACTCACATCTACCCTGATTGCTTTTGCAGGGTGTATCGTGGAGTTACCCTCTTTTGGGGAAGACAATGGAAGGGTAATAGGTTTGGCTTTGGCCATAGGAGTGACTGGCTTGGGTAATCCCTTAACAGGAGGTTTTTTACTAGTGGCAGCCTGAGAGGAGGCTGGGGGCGATTGAGGTAGCGGCTTAGGAGGGGGCGATGTCTTAGTTGACTTAGAAGACTGCTCGGCAATAGGCTGCCCAGGTGAAGGGCTAACTGACTTCGCTGGCTGAGCTTTTTGAACTTGAGGTGGGAGAGGAGCGCGGCCCCATAATGGCTACTATTGGCCGCCTATCCTCACACGATGGAGGAGTATGTTGGCGTGGCAACTCAACAGAGGCGGGGTTCCATAAGGATACAGCCATAGAAGGGGCTGAAAGGGTCCGAGTTTCTACCACATTGGAGCTTGGAGCAAAAGTTCAGGTTCATAGAATTCAGCCACTTCCAGTAATGCTTCCTTTATATCCCATACCGATTTGAGGGAGGGCTTAACTGCAGTGATATGCATAGCTAGAGAGGGATATGGCGCCAAAATAGCCACGATAGCAGCAATAGCATCATTTAGAGGGAGCAGTTTAGCCAGTAACAACAGTTGAGCTTGGCTATAGAAGCATTCAATAAAGGAGGGGAGCGATTCACCCTCTTGCAAGAAAAGGCGCATAAAAGCCTGTTTTTTCCGTTGTAAGCTTGATTTGGACCCAAACTCATCAATCAACGCCTGTTTAACCTCCGCCCAGGTGGTAAGGGAGGCCATTTTGGGAACCATGATCTCTTGAGCCATACGACTCAAACAGGGAAGGATACCCTGGGTTTTTTGGTGGTCACTCACTCCTTCCATAGCAGATTCTAAACGTAGAGGAAGGATGCGATACTACCCTCACCAGGGGAGAACTTACCTCTGAACGGCGGTTTAACCCTGAGAGGAGAGGGCCCATAGGGGCCTTGAGAGGAATAGTGCTCAAGCCTTTTGAGGCGAGCCAAAGCACTGGCTAGTTTGGTTTCAACTTCAGCTAGCCTTAAGTCCATGGTAGTTGTCATTTCTTCAAAAAGCTTTTTGGTGGTTTACAGGTAGCCCCTGTAGTGAGCACCACTTGTTGGATTTTTGGCCCTTTTTTAGGCTCACTGGTGCAGTATCACCTCAAATCTAACAATATTGCAGGAGCTGCTCTTACCACTTATCAAAAATAATAAACAGACACTTAATAAAATAATTGGTTTTATATGTTTTTTTATTTAGGCGCTGTGCGGAGGAAAAAGCTAACCCAATAATATTATGATAATAGTAATTTAGACTATTTGTGCTTTGAGTTTAGATTGATTGGTGCTGTTTGAATTAGGAAATATTCAAAAGTGGCCTATCAGTTAGTTTGAAACTTGCATCGCTTCAATTTGAGGGCTGATGGGGATGGAACTGTTGGAAAAACAAAACCATTCATAAGGGATTTAATTAATTGGGCCCAATCAAAAAGGGGAAAATCTTTTCACCCTGAGGAGCCCCCACCAACCCTATAAAAGGGGCCAGTCATTGTGAGGGGGAGTGAACTAAACTGACAGTGGCTGGGGAAAGAGCCTCCAATGGGCTCCCCTGAATTTGCTGCATAGTCAGCACAATCTGATCAGACAAACTCATGGTATTTGCCCAAGTTTTGTTATTATTAGTATTAAAAGGGTTACCCCAATTAATAGGGTTCCACTGAGAATTGACCAGGGTCTTTTGGCTGATTTGGTCTTCACTTACATCAAAACCACTCTTTCCAATACCTCAGACTTGTAAATGTCCAACAATCCCCATTGATTATATGCTAGATCAAGCATCTAGGGAGTGTTTGGCACTACACTCCCCCTGACGCCAATGAAGGCAGCGTAGCAAGGGGTCAACAGTCCTCATACTGTTGATCCTGGCACACTAGCTAAGTTCCTGAACCATTGAAAAATGGTGAATTTTTCAACAAGTGGCGCTCATGGCTGGGAACTTTGTTAGTGTGTTGCTATTTTCCAGAGGCACAATGTCAGTTTGTTAGGAGGTGGTTTACAGCCACTGGTTCTTGGTGCTGAATGCCAACAGTTCCCATGTGCTCCACCATTGATTTTGTCAGGGGCATGTGTCATGTCTAATTTATGAGAACTGTCTGCAATTTGTTGGCTATAAATCCTGACAATTATCCCATTTGACGTTATTGGAGCACTATCAATTTATATGGTGACAAATTCCACCGCACTTATGTACAACCCTTTTGGTGAAGTTTGCAACATAGAACCACTCTGTTGTATTGATAATGTCACTCTGCAAATTTTAGCTTCTGGTGCAGGAGTTATTTTAAAAAAACATAAGCTGGTTAAGCTGGGGGAAGTGTTGAGATTGTTAACCAGATTATGGCTCTTTTTGATATCACCTATTATAATTTATTAATCAGGCATCAATGCCAATTAAATTATCTAATTTAGGGTTTTGACTTTACTTAATCTAATGAATTTAATGGATCACCTTATTCTGGGCACCCTTGCCGACTAAATTTCAGCTGATTTGACTTTTTTAAATTTTATTCGAGGTGGGCCGACCTGGGGACGGTACCGCACCGATTAGGGAAGTGAAGAAAATGGGAAAGGAGGATAAAACCCGGAAAACCTCCATGCGCGGCGTATGATAGGCCAGGAACTCCATGGACCGCCTTTGCTATTCGCTATCTCGGTTCGGGGCATTGGCGCGCAAAACCAACACAGTCAAAATCGTCCCCTACCCAAAGTCCATTACCGGGATCGAACTCGGGAGGCAGTGGTAGAGGGTCCATACTCTACCACTGGGGTATCCTCCCTAGCTGATTTGACTTTTAAGTTCAGTGGATCCCAGCGGTTCGAGCTAATTACCTCATGCAACCTTGACTACTTACCCTTGTTAAACTTTCAAGAGTTCAGTGGATCTCAGCAGTTAATTATGACAGGCAATCAATTCACCTGATTTACTTGATTGAACCTGCTTCTACTTTTAGTTTTTTCAGTCTTAATTTAGATCTTCAAAATGAGTTCTCAATATCTAATAATTCCCAAATTCATCTGGATAAATCGCCAATAGATATTTAAGGATAATTTAATGGTGCAGCTTCACGTCATGCTCCCCAACCAATTGTATTGAGATATTTCAATATGACATTCTTTATTAAGAGGTTTACCAGCGACTAATGCTGAGGATCAATCTACAGTATTTTGGATTTCATAGGATTTATCAGCAACTAATGCCGAGGATCAATCTTCAACTAATTTGGTTTATTAGGATTTACTGGAAACTAATACTGAGGATCAATCTACAATATTTTGGATTTAATAGGATTTACCAGCGACTAATGCTGAGAAACAACCTACAATATTTTGGATTTCATAGGACTTAACAGCGACTAATGCCAAGGTTCAATATTCAACTAATTTGATTTAATAGGATTTATTAGCGACTAATGCCAAGAAAAACCACAGCTAATTTTATTTAATAAGATTTACCAGTGACTAATGCCAAGGATTAATCTAAAACTAGTATCTTATTAAGGATTTCAGTGGAAAATGCCATGATTTTATATTTATGATTACCAGCCGACGTTGCTGAGGATTTTCATGCTAGGGTTACTTGCAGACAATGCTGAAGATTTCTGGGATAGATTTTGAGTTGTTGGTGAGTTACACCAATGATATTTCATAAGTTTCTAGCGAGTTATGCCAAAGATGGTTAAGGTTAAAGCCTTATCAATGTATTATGCCCTGTACTACCTTATAATCTAATATAACCCCCAGATCATATGAAATTTAGTTAGATGGGATGATCAGCTATAAAAGCCTCATCTTTTTATCTAAATATGTATTAGCGTTTGCCTATTCTTCTCTTTTTCAAGTGATTTGTTACTAGAAATCCTGCATAGCAAGAGATCCCCAAGGATTAGATGCTGGGTCAAGTTTTAGGGAGTGGTTGGTGCTATCACTCCCCCCTGACGCCAATGAAGGCAGAGTAGCAAGGGGTTGACAGTCCTCATAATGTTGATCCTGGAACGCTAGCCAATTTCCTGAACCATTAAAAAATGGTGAATTTTTCAACACTCATCCTCCTCTTTTGGCAGATCTATTTGCCAATAACCACTGATAAGGTCCATTGCTGAGAAGAATTTCGCTCCCCCTAGCCTATCCAAGGCATCATCAATTTGTGGCAGAGTAAGATTCCTTCTTTGTGATGTTGTTTACCTTCTGATAATAATTGAGTACTCAGTTGCTTCTATCCTTTTTTATCCTTAAAATTGGTGCCACCCATGGACTTTTTGAAGGCACTAACATGCCACAATTGAGGAGTTCCTTAATCTTCTTGGATACAGCTTCTTCTAATGATTTTGAGCATCTAATCAGGCATAATCAAATTGGTTTATGATCTCTGGTATCAATATTGTGGATGACACCCTCAGCACATCCCAAGTCAAAATCGTCTTGTGCAAATATTTCCTAATATTTATAATACAACTCCTGAGCTTGGCCTTTCTCAGAGTTGGTCAAGTTGTTTAAATCGGCCATAGGGACAACATTATTGATGCTGAGTAAGTCCTTATTGGGAAGCCCTAATTTGACAAAAGTTCCAAACTCATGGAATGAGTGAATTTCTGCAGTAGGGAACAGATGAAGAAAAGCAATTGTTTGATGTCGCTTGATGAAGATGGGCTAATTTTGCAGGTTTTCAAACAAGATGTGAATTTCTCCATGGCAAGGAATGATAATACCTGTGGCGATGTTTGGCTCAAATTGAGCTTTAGACCATGGTTGATATACTTCACCATAAAGTCCTTCCAGGATATTAATTGTCATTCCTGTTGGGACGATTACTTGATCTCTGGATGGTATAGTAATGTGCCAATTTGACTGAAGTGGGATGCCCTTTGACTCATTTATCTGGGTGGGTAGTGCTTTTATCTTTGACAGCGCTTTGGTATACTCAATTGGGACTACTCCATCTTTGTAGTCCAGATTTATGAATAGGCTGGGTTTCTTTTTCTCAACTGCCCAAACCCTGTTATAGTAAATTGGAATAGCCTGACCAAAAATGGTGAGAGTATCGTCCTTATTATTGGTAACAACTTTAAACCTCCTTAGGAAATCATTCCCAATTAAAAGAATGTAGTTTGTATTTGGCAACACTATGGCAGGTGCTGTCACTACAATAGATCTGAGTCTGAGAGGTAAGTACTGTATGCACCCAGCAATTTAGTTGTATGCGCTCCAGCTGTACCATATTCCTAATAGTGGCCAACATTAGGTGCAATTTTCAACTTTTTAACTAACTTTGTGCTGACTATATTTATAGGAGCACCACTATTGACGATGGTCCGATCTCACACCTTGTTTACTGCTATATCCACATAAGTACATTTGGAGTAGTTTTCAGAGGTATTTATTGTGTGAATACTGTGACTGCTGCCTGATTCCAGGTGTAATTTTAGACTTGAGCAAATATCTGGGAAGTTACCTGCTAAGGTCTTCCTGGGAATGGCTACTTGTACGTTTTTAAGCAAAAGTAGGTCAGTTGAACATCCAGGTTGGAGGTCCAAACCCTGATCAATAATCTGTTTTTCATTAGGTTTTGACACCTCTGTTCAGGCTTCTTTGGTAATTTTAATGGTTTAGTTGCTTTTGATGTGGCTCGGGTAGTGACCATCATGACATCATTATGCCATGATATGGTGGAGGTTATCTTCTGCAACATCTTCAGCCCTAAAGAGCTCGCCAGGGCCAGGTGGAATGGTTTGGTGAACATTGTTGGATTTAGAGCATTCCGCCTCTACTCCACCGCTCTTTTCCCGCCTCAATGTCACTGTTGATTTCTAGAGCAACGTTGACCCCAGGCTTTTTGTCTGAATGTCTGTAGCACTGGCTAGCAAAATGCCCCTTTCAACCACAGTTGTGGCATGCAATTGGTACTGTTTGCTGTTTTTGCTCGAATTTTTGGTTTGTAGTTTGGGAATTTTTACCATGGTCAGACATAGTGTTACTTTTTGGGCTTAAAGATTAGAATTTTTGCTGGTCCTCAGGCTGATTAGAGGTATCAAAACTTCGGGAACAGCTTCTTAAGTAATTGGTAAGCTCTTGGATTTCCATTTCTCTATTAAATGCAGGTATCATGACATGGTGAAACTCATGGTAAGGCATGACTGCGTGTTCCATTACAATCTTAGCATCAAACTTATCTTTAGTTTTGCACCCAAGCAGAACTTTTGCCTCATGGAGAAATATGTTGACAAAGTCCTTGTAGTCTCACCTTTCTAGAATTCAATATTAAGAAGCTCTCGTTTTGGGCCACTAATTTTCCAGGTTTTCCAAATTGTTTTGTCAACGCAATTTTATCATCCATATATGACCAATCGTCGCCCAAATAGGGCATAACAAGGTCTTAGCTATGGGCATTGAGTGAGTTGATTAGTGCTGATCCTTTTGAATGGTCTGATGCTCCCCACATTGCTTTTTCAAATAGCTTGAGAATAGAGTGAACGTTTCCATCTTTATCAAACTTTGGCAAGTTTAATCGTTTAAAGTCATCTCGCCCTGTTTCAGGCATAGGGGCTGTACTTCTTTTAGTACTTGAACGTCTTGGTGTATCATCATTTAGAATTGGCCCTCTTTCCCGTTGGGGAGTATCTGGAGTCAGGATTGATGCCAGAACTCTAGGCATAGGTCAGATGTTCAAAATATCAGATTCTGCATTGGTGTCAATTTCCACTGATTCAATTTCGTGATATTTCTCCAAACTACTGGACTCTGATGCTTGGATTCGGCCCTTGGTTGTTTTTCCAAAGTGTTTTTTGGCTGAATGGGAAGAGCTTTTTTCCAATTCTCTATTGTCAAGGCTTGGTGAGCACTGGCAGCTTTGCTTTTTGATGTATCTAAATTCTTTTTTAAGGTCATCATACTACTTTTTGAATAAAGCTTGGTTGGATGTTATGCTTTTAATACCCTTGGCCATACTGTCTACTCAGGAATATGCAGTTATAATTGCATTCCGAGTTCCCAATTCTCCTGAGTAACTTCAGTATTTATGGCCTGCAATCTTGACATAACAGTCCAAATTTTTAAAATTTCCTCTTTGATCTGGGCATCCTCCTCATCCCTATTTGGGACGGCTGGTAATGCTGCAAGGTCTTTGATGTTTTTAAAACAATAACCAAATCAGTCTGAACATAATTCTCAAAGTTATTGTGCTTTGAATTTAAATCCAGTTGATTTTTAAGGCTGAAGTGGCATGTATGGTGAGTCATTTTGTCTGAGATAATAGGAAATCATAATGAGTTTCCAGTTTTTGCCAGAAGTTATTCATGTTTTGTACCCATTCATGCGATAGCCCATGGTGAGCAAGAACTTCAGCGACTATCTTTAGGACTCCTTCATTTAGGAGCTCCTTGAGGGTGTTTAATCTCCCATGAGCTTCATTGGCAAGTCCTGTATTATCCACAATTTATTTTTTAGACTTCAGTAAAGCTGGAATTTATTATGTCCAGTAGAGCATTTTGAGAAGATTTTTCCTCCCCTTGTAAATGGTAGATTTTTGGAAGTTCCAAATTTTGTCTAGCAAGGATTCACTTAAAATTCTTGATTGAGGGTTGGGCAAGGTTAACCAGTAATTCATTAGTTTCATGGCTGTTTGTGAGACGTTTGGCAAGAGATGCCATGGTTGCATCATAGTACTTCATGTATATCTCCATCTTGAGTGCCTGATCATTAAGGTAATAGAACAGGCGAAGGAGGGATTAATTTGTGAAGTACCAATCCTAAAACCCTGATATAGAGCTTCCAGCATAGCTTTTACGCTTTCAGATGTAAGAGAAATTGGGCTTGTTGTATCTACATAAGCTTCCTTTACTGTGATAAGATCCAGGGAGTAGGAGGTACCCGCATCAGAGCCTTGGCAGCTGGTATTAAAATAATCAGAGATTTTTCTTGTCACTATTTTCCATATTATTGTTGCTATCTCTTCTGGCCAAATCTACCAGTAACTGGTTATGTGGGTCCATTTCAGAGTGTCACCAATTTTGAGTGAGCACCAGTTGTTATATTCTGAGGATCGCTTGCTTGATAAATTAGATCCTGCACATCTAATCAGGTTGAAGTTCAGCTGAAAGATCCTTGATTTAGCCTGTGTCTTATATTATTTTGACTGTTTGAAAGCTCACTAGGCATATTCAAATTATTTTGACTCTTTAGGTCAATCTTATGCTTGATTTTCCCTCTGAATTTGGGAACTTATACTGAGGCAGGCAAAGGTACAATCTTTGGGTTCTGAAAGTCCAGCTTGTCAACACTCTTCAAAAAGACTTCTGATAGAAAACCAGATAGAGATTGAATAAAATATATCTATATTTTAAGAGATATTATTAGATGGTCATTAATAGGCCAGGCGCTGGTATTTATACCTCTAGGGAATCTCCTGGCCACATATCAAGCATGCAATTTCCACAGATAATTATTTTCCACCTCAGTTTGGCCCTTGAAATGATAAAATTATGGCCTATTGCTAGGCTATTGGTGGCAAGATAATATTATATTTGGGAAGATTTCAGGGGCAGAAATCGCAATCTGAATGTGCAAAAATTTCCTAGGTTCATCCTTATTTGACTTTCTTCATACTGCTGTTTAGATATAACTTCTGGTAATTTTGGCATCAATTTCAAGTAAATCATGTACCCTTAATTGGGACGTTGGCAGGCCTCTCTCAATAGCACTAGGTACTCCCATCTGGGAAGTCCATGTGCAAGTGCTATTGTGCCAATCATGAGGACCAACATACAAATTTCGCCATAGGGCGGGAAATTGATTATGTTTTTATGATGTCTATTTGTCCATGGGATTTTTAGACATTATTTTTAAATTGATCCCCGGTTGATTTCTTAAGCTGAATAGTTGATATTGCTCCTAATTAGTCAGGACCAGTTTCCAAGTTTTGTTGCATGTATATTTGGCTTAGTTATGTGAGGATATTTGGCATGAGCTTTTAATAGAATAATTGAATTTAATTGACGTTGAGATAATCAGCCCAAGCTGTATAATAGTAATTGGCTTTTAGTTGAAATTAGAGTAATTAGCTTGAGTTTGGGGAAGATAATTGGCCTGATCTGTTGATTGTCAAAGGGTTTATTTTCAGGTCAAACACCAGAATCTGAAAAGCTCTACTGGAACTGAAGCGTTACAGACACGCTCCTAACACCATTCAATTTGTTTCTGGTCAATGTGGAACAGATACCACTCCTCAGATTCCATAAGTTCGTTCAGCCTTGGAATCACACAGAAGGTAAAATTGGTTCCATTGTTGCTCAATAAAACTTTCAGGCATCCATGCTGGTACATCAATTGGTCCAAAATGAATCTCGTCATGCTTGTAACATCCACTTTTCCTAAGGCTTTCTTTTCTACCCATCTAGTCATATAGTATATTGCCACTATGATGTTTTCTCTCCTCCAGTACTGATGATCAGGGGTCCCGCCACATCTATTGACACTATGTGCCATGCAAACCCAGAGCGTACTAGCTAATATCCTGTTATATTTTTATGAAGCTTTTGGAGTTAACATTCCATGCAACAGGCCAGTTAGTCAGTGACATCATAGTTGATTGATAGCCAGTAATAATACTGGTGAATATGGTCCATGGTTTTTCTTAAGCCACCATGGCTGACTAATTTATGTGCAGCTCAGATAATTTTCGCTTGCTCTGACATCTTTTTGAATAAATCCGTTTTCTCTTGCATATTATATGATTGTCCATTTTTCATCTCAGCGTTTTCCATCGCTTTCTTTAGCACACCTTAAATTTCTCAGGGCTTATTTTTGATATTGCCTTCAATCATCCTCTAGAATAACTCATCCACTTAATAATAGACAACTTGTACAGCAGAATATCTTGATAATCCGTCAGCATTCTGTTGTGCTTCTCTGGCTCAGTGTACTATCTCAAAATCATAGGCTTGTAATTTTAAAGCTCATTGGGCCAATCGCCCTTCTGGTTCCTTCAGGTTATGGAGCCAGCGTAAAGACAAGTGGTTAGTCACAACTTTAAATTGTGTTCCATGGATATACACTTGGAATTTCTTGCATGCATAGATCACTGTGAGGCATTCACGCTATATAATAATGCACTTTCTTTCCAATGGCATTAGTTTCTGCTCATATAGGCCATTGGATGTTCTTCCCCATTATCCACTTGAATCAAAATGGCACTGATTAACATCAAATGAACTATTGGTTTGGATGATGAATTTCTAATTAAACTTTGGGTATTATAAGATAGGACTGGTTGTTGGGCCACAATGAAGCAACTTTTAACTGTCCATCAATAAATCAGGGCCCTGAAGCCCCCAGCGAGATATTAGGCCCTAAAGTCCTAAGAAATATACTAAAGAACCAAAAAAAGGTAAGGTAAAGATTAGTTTTTTAAGGAATCCTCGAGGTATTTATAAGACCTCAAGACTAAAGGTGGTATTGGAAAGGGGAGGATTCAGGATGGGCTGGTAGTGGGCGCTAGGAAACACAGTCCTAGTATAGGGAGATCTCAACATTGGTTGCTGACTGTGATATATATAAAAATACTATTAATATAAAGGGGAGTGGGATCATTTTCAACATTATTTGCCTGTGAGTCCCAAAACGGCTAGTTGATTAGTTTGATGTCAAGATGGTAATTCTCCACAGCCTGATTGATTGTTTGCCATCCTTGAAATTAGTTGTTGGTGTCAAATTGAGATATTCAATTAGTATTAAATATTATCAGGGTCAATTCCTAATACTTCAAATCAGGCTCACCCCAAGAAAATGGGGAGCCCAATCCAGCATTTGCAAATATGAGTTGCGACAACTAATTGAGGCTTTCCAATAAAGAGTGAATCCTGACACTGGTCGTCAAATATTAGCTTAACTCATCGAAATAATTCTTGGGCCTCATCATTCCACACAAATCCTTTTTTCAGATCCCTCAATAAGTGGAATGATGGCTTTAAAATTCTAGCAAAATCTTTTATAAATTGACAGTAGTATCTGGCTATCTAAAAATACATGGATATCTCAAACGCTCTTTGGGATTGGCATCCGTTCAATAGCCATAATCTTCTACAGCTGAGGTTGCAGCCCACTGGAGTTTATCACAAATGCCAAGTACTCAAGCTCTTTCTTGAAGAAATGAATTTCCTTGGCTTGATCTTCAAGTTCTCTGTCACCAGGCGCTTGAACACTTCTTCTAAGTGCCCTAAATGGTCCGTGGAGTCCTGCAGAATACATTGATATCATCAGGGTTATTAAAAAGCAGGATAGCTTAAAATCACTGAGGATGTAATTCATTGCTCTCTGGAATATTGCTGACGCGTTACAAACTCCCTGGGCACTTGGGTAAGCTGCTACAGTTTCTGTGCAGCAATTGTTGCGCATTTTTCTTAGTACTCCTTTGAAAAATTAATTTTCTGAAATCTTGAATAAAGTCCATCACCAAAAAGTACTTGTCATCCCCTAGGCGATCAAGTGCATTATTTATCCTCAGCAGTAGATAAGAATTATTCTTAGTGTTTTTTATTCATTTAGTGATAATTGATAACTACTCAATTTGATCCATCTATCAGGAAAACGGCAGGAGAAGTTTAGACCGGCCTGCCAGTCAGGATGCGTGAGCACCCAAAAAGTAAGACAGAATGCCAGTGGCATTGCTGCTCATATGACGTTGTATGGAGCTGCAAATTGGGTAAAAATGATTCATTGATGTAGGGCAAGCATGAAAAGGAACCTGGTAATGAACTAAACTGAAACAACCCCAGACACTGTGGGTCTTGCTGCAGGGGATTGTACTACTGGGTTTATCACTTTGGGATTACTGGTGGAAGGGTTTATCACTAAAGTAGAGGCAAGGAGGCGGATCCTTTCTTGAAAGTGAGATATATGAGGCCACAGAATTCCGATATCTTGATAGCGGATAGCTATAATTAATGGGGTTAAATTCCCAGAAGTTTCTTGCAAGTTGGATCTAGTTGACTATGGTGGGAGTGATTGTAATTATCAAAACTGGTAAAGCACATCCAGTGTAGGGGCTGACAGGCTATTGAGTTAGTGCCATTATGACTTCAGCAAGAAGAATTGAAGTAAAATAAAAAATTTTGGTAGTAGCAGGAATTTTATTGGAAAGGAAAATAAAGAGAATTTACCAAAAATTCCTCAGTGTGATGCAACTGATTAAGTAGTGTTCAATTTGGTAGTAGGTCCAAGCAGAGATCAGGACCCTCAAATTTGACCTAAGCTGGTGAATTTTTGTGGGAGGGAGGAAAATAATTTTAATTAAAACCAAATCAAAGGATTCAGCAGCAGGCTGAATCACTATCAGTTCATCCACAAACGCTTGGACCAAGGATTGACTGCATTTCCATCATTTAACATGACAGCATCTGGCCCAACTGGCAATGGGAATTTTTACAAAACCCCACATAGGGGCAGTACCAATTGGTTGAAAATGGGTTCAGGATGCCCAACCCACCCGTGCCTCTCACTGGAGCATTTGTTCAACAAAATGAGTTGCGTCAGTTGCAAATCCCAATTCTTTATATAGGGGTTTTGAATTATCTATGATAGTCCCTGAAGGTACCATCTGCTCATTGGGGATCCTCCCTGACAATTTTGAGGGGTTTTTGGTGTCAGCAATTGTACTGCTAGCTGACTTGATACTATCAGAGATTCTGGCTGAGAATTCAATACTTGTCCCTTCACAACTATTGATTTTCCAATTGTTGGGCTTTATTACCATTGGTTTTGGACCTTTCATCTTCAATTTGATAATCTCGCCTCAGATTTCCTCAATTTGGTGGACAAATTCAGAAGAGGTGAGAGTGGGTACTGGGGGAGGAATCATCAGAGGGAGTGCTGTTACCCAGTGCTCATCTACCATGTGGGTGAGGTCGCCCTGGGTGACGAGGGGTATAGCCGCCCTCTTTGGATCCTTCTTGTTTGGAAATGGGAAAATCGCCCAATCCATGAAAAGGGGACGTTCCCTTGGACTTACATTACCCTTTTCTTTAAAAAGGAGGGGTGCCACCGCTAGAAAACTGCATGAGGGCTACATTTTTGTGAGCCTTGGGTAACTTGATCGACATTAATCTGCAACTTTTTGGGGGGATGGGGAGCGTCAGGATGGGACTCATTAAATGCCTCGACCAGTTCCATGCAGTTAGCGCAATTGTGGACCTTGAACCAACTGTTCTCATAGGCCGGATACCCCTTCTAGGCGACGAGATACTGAACTGACCTTCAAGATTTGCAGGACGCTAAGATGTTTTCCACCTTGGCTTCCTCTGCATCCTCGATTGCAATTGGCTCTGGGTCCATGGGAACAGCCCCCTTGAATGGGGACAACTGATAAATGTGGAAGACGGAACGCTGTTTTCAGTGAGCTGGCAACTTTAACCAGAAAGCACCATCGGCCAAGTCTTCCTCTACCGGTGGGGAACTAAACTCTTGCATGCAAACTTCCAGGAAAGGTACCTGCATCCACAAATGGCGCATATCATGCATAACATATGAACTCACCACTATGTCATGGCCAGGAAGACATTTTTGATCCACAAACCGCTTGTAATCACTGATAGCTTTAGTGAGATGCTCCTGCACTAAGGACTGAGTAGACCAAATGTGCTCAGCATGATCTGCGGCAGCTGAGACCTCAGGATGCAGGCAGGGACTGACTGAAAATAAGGAATTGTACCCTAACTTTGCTTTATAGGGATAAAACCCTGTAGAAGAGTGAGTTCCATTGTTGTAGGCAAATTGAGTGAGGGGGAGGTCATTAGCCCAGATATCCTGTGCAGCCGCAGCATAGCAGCGAAAGTACTGTTCCAAGATTTGGTTAATTCGCTTGGTTTGTCCATCAGACTGGGGATGATGCACTGTGGAATGACAGGGGGAAATTTTTAAAATGGATAAAATCCCATTCCAGAACTGCACAGTGATCTGTGAACCATGGTCACTGATAACCTCCTGTGGGAGACCAAATATAAAAAACACATGGCGCATGAAGAGATGAGCTTTTTCCTCTGATGTAATTGCAGAATAACATGGAATAAATAGGGAAAAGTTGGTAAAACGATTGACCACCATCATTGCCGCCGTAAACCCATTAGAACAGGGAAGTTCAACAATAAAATCCACGGACACCGATGTCCATGGGCCCTCCGCCTGTTGTAAAGGATTAAATAGGCCATTTCTTACTGATCAATCTGACTTGACCTATGCGCAGGTAACACAATTGGCGATTTAGGCTAGGACTTCTTTTGATAAACCTACCTAATTATAAGTCCGCTTAGTCAAATCAATACATTTCTTATTGCCCAAATGGCCAATTGTGGGAGGATCATGATGCGCCCAAAACACATCAGCTCTAAAGAGAGGTGGGACCCAAACCCATGACCAAAATAAAGGAGACCCTCCACTAAGAAATATAGAATGTTTGTGAGTTTGGAGGGACAATTGATCAAATAACTCCACTCCTTTGGGGCAGGTCATTTGAGCTGCTAAAACCTGTGAAATGATAGGAACATCAGGAGCAAAGTCAACTGATGAGACCACAGGCGGGACAAAAGATAAAATTTGAGTGGAGGGAATCATGGTAACCAGGTCCACTTCATCTGAGTCTGAGGGGCAGTGAGCTGGGTTGCAGCTAAGAAAATTGGGGAGCATGTTTAGTGCCTTTCACAAATTCATATTTAGATTATAACTACACAAATCCCAATAGGTATGAGCTTGCCTATGTGCCAATTTCTGTGGTTTGCAGAAATACAGAAGAGCTTGGTGATCTGTATGCACCGTCAACTCATGCTGAGTGCCCTGTAACAGATACTGCCGATGAGTCAAAGTCCATGCTATGGCTGCCAACTCCTTATCATAGATGGCCCAGGATTGCTCAGTAGAGGAGAATTTCTGGGAAAAGTAGGCAACTGGATGTTATAAACCATCATGCTCCTGGAGCAGGACTTCCCCCACTGCCATGGATGAAGCATCACATGCAACGATCTGGTTTGGAGGGGTCTACATGTTTTAGGATGGGGGTGATAAAAACACCTCTTTAATTGACTTGAACGCCTGCTAGCACTTAGGTATCCAACGAAAGGGTACATTCTTACCTGTGAGGGGGTGAAGCAGAGCGGCTAACTGGGAAAGGGCTGAGGAAAATTTCTTCAGGAAAACAATGGTGCCCAAGAAACTTCTTAATTGTTTTTGGGTTGTTAGAGTTGGTCATTCACGGATGGTGTCCAACTTGTTGGGGGAATTTTATAACCATCTTTTAGGATAAGGTTCCTGAGAAAGGTAAATTCCTCTTTATAGAACTCACATTTCAAAGGCTTGGCAAACATCCCGACTTGTGAAAAGCAGCCACTAGTGCTTCCAAGTCTTTTGCATATTGTTTGGAAGTTGGGGAGTGAACCAAGATGTCATCAATATATGCAACCATGAAATTAAATCGGAGGTCGCTAACACACTATCAATTATTCTTTGAAATGTGGCTGGCGCATTCTTCAACCCTAAGGTCATTACAAAGAACTGAAAAACACCTCAATTTGTTTGAATCACGGTAAACTATTCTTGACCTTCCATCACATGTATTTGGCTGAAGGCATTAACAAGATCAATCTTGGAGAACACATAAGACTTAGTGATCGCTTGACTGATAGTTTGCTCCAGGGGCAAAGGGTAGGGATCATGCACTGTAATTTTGTTTAGGTGTCCATAATCCACGCAGGGATGGAGAGAACCATCTGCCTTCTTGGCAAATATGATGGGAGAAGCAACTAGTGATGTCTCTTTATTTAACCACTTTCTTAAGCATATCATCTAACCAGGTGTTGAGTGCAACCTTTTCCTCCGCTGTGTGTGGATACAAGGGACAGTTGGTATTCACCAAATGTACCATTGTTTGGAATCCTAGGTCAAATTTAGTGTGAGAGGGAAGATGGTCCACCTTCTTGGAATCGAAGATACATTGATAGCTCATTAATTCTTTGGGAAAATTGGATGGAAGGCCTTCAGGGATATGAGGGAAGTGATGGAGCTGTGGCCTTGAGTTTTCTTAAGGGTATCGACTAAAGGAAATTCTCTCTCCATTTGATCTTTAACAAATGACAACATATTTGACTCCAGGTGAATTCTAACATGTTGTCAGTGCCACCATCTGTCCCCCAAGGCTACAGAAAACACCAAGTTTGGCATTGCTGAGAACCAATCGCAGAATCTAAATTGATGTACCAAGAAAGGTACCAGCCATTGGACTAGATATGAGGTCTTGGAGGCTGATGAAGCAACCATCACTGAAGGACTTAAGCCCAGGTCAAGCTTCAATTGTTGGGCTAGCTCAATGCTCATAAAATTACCCACGGCTCCGGTATCCACCAAATCCTCAAAGGAGACATTTTGAGACCTGATACTAATCTTCATGAGCAATAAAAAATAGGCGAAGTTTTGTTTATTGGTAGATTTGGTCATCTCCGCTGCAACTAAAGAGATGTCAAGTAAATCAGGGGGAAGGTCAGGGACCTTTTTAGGAGTAAAGTTGGAAAGAGTAAGGGCTTGGGAACCAGCTACTTCAGTCTGGGCTTTTACTGATTCATTAATAGGTAGACCAGGATGACTCAACTTGGGCGTGAGAGTATTGGCTGATTCTGAGGCTGGGGCCAATACTGGTTCAACGGTAAGGATTGAATCTGAGTCAATGTTGGGTAGTCCAATCATATAATTTCCAACTTGAAAGCGGGGAGCATGGCAAGGGAAGGCGTTGATGGTGGTCACAGCTTTACATATTTGGTCCATTGTCCATATATGGGTGGACCAAACTTCGTGATGGGCAGAGGCAGAATTCAGCACTGATCTAAAAATTTCTTGGAGAATATCATTAGAAAACTCAAGCGCAGGAGCTTGTTCACGGAAGGTTGTGATTAAAGAAGCTAAGCTGGGGGATTCAGACATAGAAGAAAGCAATTGGAATAAACGGTTTTAACGCGACACAGGAGGTTTCAAAGAAGCCAAATCTACTGCAACAAGCGAGGTAGACTCTCCCACCTGCAAAGTAGAACGCAAAAGTCTTCACAACCACTGATGGGCATCCCCTTCTAATGCATTCAAAAGGGCGACCCCTTGTTGGTCATTGGATAGTGCAGCGGCATTATTAAGGGCAATAGCAGAACACATTTGCACCTCAGCAAGGGCGTCAAGAACTTGTTTAACAATATCTCGGGAGGGAACACTCAGATTCCCTTCTTGAACCTCAGGTGAGGGAATAGTAGTTATCCACGGGGTTCTGCTGCTATGAAGGAGTTTCTCCAAGGTATTGTGAACACTACCCACAAATTGGCGATTGACCAAACGAAAAACAGAAAGCAAACTACTGACTGCACGTTCATTTGGTAAAGGGTAACCACTGCGGCGCCCAACTCAAAGAGAAGTTTGGAAATGGCAGAAAACAATGGTTGGTCAACTATGTCAGGAAAACGGCAGAAGAATATTAGAACAGCCTGCCAGTCGGTATGTGTGAGCACCCAAAAAGCAATCCATAATGCCAGTGGCATTGCTGCTTGAACAAAGTTGTATGGAGATGCAAATTGGGTAACAATGACTCATTGATGTAGGACTAGCGTGAAAAGAAAACCCAGTAATGAACTAAACAGAAACGACCCCAGACCCTGTGGGTCTTGCTTCAGGGGATTACACTACTGGGTTTACTACTTTGGTATTACTGGTGGAAGGGTTCATCACTAAAGTAGAGACAAGGGTGCGGATCCTTGCTTAAAAGTGAGATATATGAGGCCACAGAATTCTGATATCTTGATAGCGGATAGCTTCAATAATGGGGTTAAATTCCCAGAAGTTTCTTGCACTTTATTTCCAGTTGACTATGGTGGGAGTGATTGTAATTATTAAAACTGGTAAAGCACATCCAGTGTAGGGGTTGACAGGCTATTGAGTTAGTGCCATTATGACTTCAGCAAGAAGAATTGAAGTAAAATAAAAAATTTTGGTAGTAGCAGGAATTTTATTGGAAAGGAAAATAAATAGAATTTACCAAAAATTCCTCAGTGTGATGCAACTGATTAAGTTGTGTACAATTTGGTAGTAGGTCCAAGCAGAGATCAGGACCCTCAAATTTGACCTAAACTGGCAATTTTTGGGGGAGGGGGGAATTAATTCTAATTAGAACCAACATCAAAGGATTTGGCGGCAGGCTGAGTCATTATCAGTTCATCTGAAAATGCCTGGACTGAGGCTCAACTGCATTTCCATCAATTGGCATAACAGCATCTGTCCCAACAGGCAATGGGAATTCCCCAGGGCCACCCCACATAGGGGCAGTCCCAATTGGTTGGAAACAGGTTTGGGTTGCCCAACCCACCTGTGCCCAGTCACTGGAGCATTTTTTCAACCAAATGAGTTGTGTCAGGTGCAAATCCCAATTTCTTTAGATATAGGTTTCAAATTATCTGCAATAGTCCCTGAAGGTACCTTCTGTTCATTGGGGATCCTCCCTGATGATTTCTAGGGGTGTTTGGCATTGGAAATCATACTGCTAGCTGACTCAATACCATTGGCAATTCTGGCTAAGAATTCGATACTTTTCCCTTCATGACTAAGAGTTTTCCAATTGTAGGGATTTATTCCCGTTGGTTTTGGACCTTTTGTCTTTGATTTAGTAAGCTCAGTGCAGATTTCCTAAATTTGGAGGACAAGTTTGGCAGAGGTGAGATTGGGTACTGGGGAGGAATCTTCAGTGGGAGCGCTATTACCCAGCACTTGTTTACCACGTGGGTGGGGTTTCCCTGGGTGACGAGGGGTAAAGACACCCTCTTTGGACCCTTCTTTATCTGAAAATGGGAATATCGCCCAATCCACGCAAAGGGGACATTCCCTGGATTTACACCATTCTCCTTTTTTACAATTAGGTTTGGATTTGCCAGTGGACTTGACATGGAATGAATAGCTCATGCTCTACTAGTTTTCTGATTTCTTTGATGACCACAGCTTCAGCAGCCCTAGGGTGGTGGATAGGTTACATTTGTATCAGCAGATATTCTTCAGTGTCAACCTAATGGATCACGTTTTTTGTGCATCTTTGGTCATGGTCATCTTGAGAAAATATCACCTGATATCTCTCAAGTAATTGGAGCACATTTTTTGTTGCTGCTCTGATAATTTATCCAACTTCTCTCAATCAACACAAATGTTAATGTCTTTGGCGACATCTGTTGGTGATCTCATTTCAGGTAAACATTCCAAATTCATGGAATTGACTGATCTCTGCCATAAGATTGAATGTAGAAACGCAACGACTTGTTATTCTCTATATTCATTGGTTTTTCTCCAAGATTAGCCAGTAGCACACTTATTTCTCCATGTCCCAGCATAATAATCCCTGGCGCTACCCATAGATTAATTCTCAATTTCCTCCAAGGGCTAATGACATCCCCTTTTAATTTCTCCAGGATTTAAAACATTAACCCTGTGTTATTGATTATTTGCATTTCTATCAATATAGTGTTTGTCATTTCTGTCCACAAGGGTATCCCACAATTTTCTAGGATCTTCTTCAGCATTTCACTCCATTTTTGTCCAACTAAATTTTACTGGATAGAAATGATGCCATCATTATAATTCAAGTTTACAAAAATTGCTCTTCTTTGTCAGAGGTGTTTCTTCTTCCCACTGATATACCAAGGGTAAGGTTGCCCCAAAATGGTCAGGGTATATTCCTCAAAATCACATTTCACTTCATACTTCCTTGGGAATTCTGTCCTGGTAATTATATCATAATTGTGATTAGCCAACACTATGGTGGTAGCTGATACCACAATCATTATGAACCAGAGTGGCTATGCATTGTAGGCTCCACAGAATATTGTAATATCTGGTTTGTCCATTCCATATTCTTTCTGGTGTTCTGTATCTGGCAAGAACTTCATTCTTTTCATCAATTTAAGCAAAACGATTTTAATGGGTGCTCCACTCTCAATTATCATCTGCACTATCACTTGGTTAACTATAATACCCACATAGGTACACACAGAGTATTATAATAAGGTATTTACTGAGTGGATAGTGGCTTTATTACCAAATTATAAGTTTGGATTAATTGTGCAATAAATCAGGTAAAGATTCCTTGTTCACACTTATGGGGATAGATACGTTTACCCCATCTAATCATGTCTTGAGTAATTTCTCTGGGTTCTTGGCGGATATAAACTTATCTGCTAGCTGACAAGCATATGGCTGAGCCACTTCTTTCATGATTGGAGTCAATCCCCTTTGCTTTGGCTCAGGTAATGGCGTTCACATCCAAATTAACAGCCTGATAAAGTGATTCAGTTGTTTCATTATATACAAACAGGTCAGAAATATCTATGTTGTTATTCAATATATCAGGAGAAACAGGTTTGTCCACAGTTCCAAGTTGTTTCTTGTCTAGACTGTGGGTCCTTTTCCTGACTCTTGACTAATTTTCTTCTCTTTTTCCTGGACTAGAGTAACTTGTTTCTTAGGTTCCTTGCTCCAAAATTGAGTGGATAAATGTCCAGGTCTCTCACATTGGTGGCAGCATATATGCATCTTGTCCGCACATTTTTCTACTTTGGGCTTGTTTTCCATCATGACTCAATTTTATTTTGCTCCTTATTCGCCTCAGCAAATTTTACAGTAAATTAGGCTGAGGTCTGAATAACTTTGAAGGCACTTTTGAGTGCTTCAAAAGTTGCTCCTAACATTTTTAGATATCCACCATCTGAGATGTGGACATTTGAGTCACTTCACTGAAGCCATTGTTTGATGCAAATCATGATAAGACCAAAGCGCTGCTTGAATCATGATTTGGGCATCAAAATCTGTTAGCACTTTTGCAACAAGCCAGGATCTGTGTTTTTTGGTAGAACCAGTCCGCATAAGCTGTTAAAATTTTTTTTTGGAAATGAATGCCCATAAAATCCTTCTTGCAATTAGACATCCACATAAGGCTTCCTAATCATATCATAATGGCTTCCTTGGCATCATTATAAGCCCGATTGTCCCCATTCAGTTGGGGTAACACAGATCATGACAATCAGTGTTCAGGAAGTTCATGACGGTCACTGCCTTTTGTCAGTCACTTAATTTAAACATTGTAATCTCAAATAATCAGAAAAAACGTAGAGGGCGTTCCTTATGGAAGTGGGTAATTTTATTTTGCTCTTAAATTTGTCTGTGAAGCCACTGGCAGGGGTTTCTTACCAATGACTTTATTAACCATGGGAGCAACTTTGAGTGTCATATCTGAAATTTCTTTAAATGACCCAGGCATATTTCTGGGTGGTTGAATCTTCCCAACAGGAGCTTTGTGCATGTTGTTGTTGGCTTCTTCCACCTCCATTTGCGCACAATCACATTTGTGGTTCTTCAGGTCCTCCATGTATTTTAACAGTCACAATATTTTTTTGTTAATCTGGCATCAGCATTATTGATCTGCTTCTTGCTAGGCCTTCTGAAATAATACTTCTTTAATTAATTCACCCTCATTGCACCTCAAGAAAGTAACCTTTTTCCATAGAGGTCATTGTTGATTTTTCCAACTTGCTTGATCTCTTCCTTGGCTCTCATCATACCTGTTCCTCCAATATAGTGAAATCAGCCTGTGATGACGAGTTGAGCATGTTATTATTGACAACTTCTGGTCCATCCAAAGCTTTTGTAGTTCATTCTTGTAGGACATGCTTGATACAATCTTTTCATTAAATCTGGCTTAGAACTCAACTACTTCCTATAAGAGCACCAAATGTTAAATTTTTGGGAGCTGTTTATTCTTTTTTGATAGTATCTCACTTCAACTCCCTTCATTAACTGCACAAGTTTCTTTTATGTGCGTTATTTAATTGTTGATAATAAATTTAATTGGTTGCTAATAGTATGAAGACTATTACTCCAGTTGAGCTTCTAATAGCTAAGATGATTATTATGGCCAACGCTAAACTGTGATTGTCCTAATCTTGAATTTATCTGTATATTTGTAGGGACTTCTTCCCTCTTCTGTAGAACTTAACCTAGTATTAGGTTCAGTGTCACTTCTTCTCATCATGTAGAGTCTTCAGAGATAACAATGATAAGAAAAAGTATCTTTTATCCTTTCAACTCTAGTGCCAATAGCAAAACAGTCTAAATTAACATAGTACTTAATCTGAAAAATATCTTCATTGGTAGTATTTAACTGCTTTATTAAGAGAAATGCAAGGGAATTTATAATAAATAAGGCACCCAACTCTTCTGTTAGTACCTCAATTGGAAATGGAAGCCTTTGCTAATGAGTTAACCCTCCAGGGTCACATGAAATATTACTTATCTTATCAGTTTTAAGCAGATTCTTGCATTGACCTCAGTGTGACCTCTTCTGGGTTAAAACAAAGAATTTGTCCTAACATCTTTGCTCAACCACATTGAGTCACCCTTATTAGGTTAAAACCTGCTTAGATAATGGGACTCTTACCCATAAGCAGCAAGTTACAATCCCTAAAAGTTAACTTGCAAGTTGCTTTATCACATGCATCATCAAAATTACTAGAAGCTCATAAACCCTTTTATAAATTAGAAACTAACCCTTATACTTTTACAAGTTAATTAAGTTGTCATTAATTAAATAGACAGCCTAATCACTTTTTTATTGTTGGGGATCTATAAGTCCCAGGGACCGTCCCTGGCTGTTGATTGGGTCATTTTTCCATTTCTGAGCAAAAAGGCACTGACAAGGATGGTGGTACCCCTAGTTACTCAGGGCAATCTCGCTCATGTAGTAGACAAGCACTGGGTAACAGCTCTTCCGCTTCAGATTCCACCCCCAGTACCTGTACTCAACTCAGCAGAACTGTTATGGGGAATCAGTGAAATCTGCGCTGAAATAGCCAAAATGAAGTCAATTGAATCTAATTCGAGTGGCAATCTGGCCAATGTTCAGATCTCAAATGGTCAGAAAGGCATGAAGACTGAGTTATCAGCTAGAACGCCCAATGGTTTCAATTTGATCAATATGCTGATTGAACAAGTCACCTCCCTATCAAAGCCATTGGGGATTATCCTTGATGGGCAAGCTATAGCATCAGACATCATTGATGAGGGTTCAAAGTCCCCCATGGACAATTTGGGTGTTGCGGCCAATGTGATGCTACTGACCAAACAAATGGCCCAGCGACTGTATGCAGGCAGGTTGGGCGTCCTGAACCTGTTCCCAACCAAATGGACCCACCCCTATGTGGGGTGGCATTGGGGGATTCCCATCACTTGTTGGGCCAAACATTGTCACACCAACCGTCAGAAACACAGCCAAGCCTCATCTTGGACATTCGAGGTGAACCAACAGCAACTTGGCCTGCCACTGAATTTTTTGATGTCAGTTCCTAGGGAACAAACCTGCCCATTCCCAAACAATTTGCCAGTTAGGTCAAAATTGAGGGCCCCAATCCCGGCTTGTTACTACCCCAATTGACCACTATTTAATCAATTGCATTGCACTGAGAAAATTGTTGGTCAATTTTCTTCCTTTCCCTTCAATAAATTTTGCCTGGAAAAACCAATCAATTTCTTTATTGTATTGTTCATTCTGGCCACATCCCTGATGGCGTTTCCCTGGTGGCCTGTCAGTCTGCATACTGGATGGGCTCTACCTATACTTGTGGTCACTATGACCCCCTCTGTCACTGATTGGATTCAGTGAGTCAGATACTTTTGGCTCCACAACCCCATTATCATGAACTTCTGGCAACAATACATGGGGATCTTGTGGCTTATGTCCACCAACTGCAAGAGAGAATCCATCTTCTTGCCTCCCTCAGTTGAAATGGCTCCATAGGCCAATGAACTTATCAAAACTATTGCTGTGATCTCACCCCCTGCAGCAAGACCCTCTGGGTCAGGAATGGGCTCATTGTGGTTTGTCGTTGTTGGGAAGTTGATATGACTGGACAATAAACTACCCATATCAGCGGATTGGAGAGGGAATCAGGATGAGTTTTGAGATTAACAAAAGAGAAGTATACAAATAATAATTGATTGAAATGTCGACCAATTGGCGAGAACAGGAGATTATGTTGAGACTAGGATAAATGAGAGTTTCAAATCAAATGGGAGAAATGAATGGAAGACACTAAGCTGAGGATGCATCTGGCTTTGGGAATCGAGATATAAGGAGTTACAGAGTGAATTGATGGGGGTTCATTTGTAAAATAGGTTGTTGCAGAAAGGTCTGCATATTAGTACAAAAAAAGGTCGAAATAAGAGGTGATAGCTCCGTGCAAAAAGTTATTGGTTTTATTAAGGAATTGGCTATCTTCATATCATCTGATTTGGTTGCCCAGTGGCTAATACCCTGTGCAAACTGATTCAGCGGAATCAAGACTGTACACCAAGGATTAACATTGGTGCTCACTACAGGGGGACATTGGTCAGCTGTAAGTATTTACCACTGTGAAAACAATGATGAGCCCTCATTTGTTACATCACCAGTCTAACAGGTTCTGTATGCATTATGCTGAAGAAGCACAAGAGGCACCTAACAACAAACCAGTATTATTTACTGTAACCAAACTGGGGGATGATAAAGTTATGATCAATCTGCAACTGGAAAACAGCCCTGAGCTGACGGCTGGCCAACTAGGGTTCTCCACTAATGTGGCCTCTCAGCAGCTACAAAATATTATGGAACAGTTGTTACAAGTGTATCATTTATATGAAGATGAGGCGGGGGAGTATGCCTTGAGTCTATTTTATAACCAAAGCGATCAAGAAGGTCGTTACGCCATGTACATGTCTTATTTGAATGCAACAACAACGGGATGACTCGCCGCCTTGGTACTCACAGAATTGAGGAATATCTAGTTGCATATGTGCAACTGTCTATTCGACAACTACTACAAGTATTGGCTCACCATAATATAGAAATTTGAGATGTGGTGCAATTTGCTCAAGAACAAAAAAATGATATTTGCCTCTTGCTCAACCATCTCGATCACTCTTTTTTGGAGGTACAAGGGGCGCTTGGGCAAGTGAACCACCGTGTTGAGAACATCCACCACCGGTTAGACTTGTTGGTATCACAGTTGCATTGTGAGTTGTCTCAGGTAATTGACAAATTGTTGGATCAACGTAGTTTATCGATGGAATGGATTTGGAGTGTCACGACGCTTGGCCACAATACTGAGCGTTTTATGATGGGTTTAGCTGAATGGGCTGAAGCACTCGAAGATGTGGTAGCCCTGCTTAAAGAAAAGATATCAGTAGTGGAACAGCAAGTGGTGGATCAAGTCAGCTTCATATCAGCCAAATTAAACCAACTTCAGCTTAACCTGTGGTCAACGTCCCCTGAGTACCTGAACCTAGTCCGCTGGGTTACCCAATTGGAAACATATAGTCAGGATGAGTGGCGTTGAGTTTTCCCTCTTCCATTCTATGAGACACGGGAGTATACTGACATATAAGAATGACTTAATAACCTTAGTCAGGCCAATGAAAGGTTGATATGGGAAAAAGTTGATCTCCTGACCCAAATGGACAAGGCTAACCAACAAGCAGGTTATGCTAGCTGACAGCATGGCCATGTACAAAATACAATTGGAAGTGTCCTCTCGCGCCTACAAGCAGTGGAACTGTAGTTGCATGAAGAAAGGGAATATCGTCGAGAGCTGCAAAATCAATATGTGACACTGCAATGGGAATTACAAGATGGGTGGTGTAGATGTCATTTGATTAAAGTGGAACAGATGATCAATGAGCAATTAACAGAGTATGCTGGAACTGGGGGGAATGGTGCAATCAATGGCAATTTGGAGAATGAACATTATGACTCCACTAACAAATATTCTTCAAGTGATGAACATTATGCCCCGCATGACTCTACTTCCTTTGAGTTCATCATGTCAGATTTGAGCTTGACCAGCTGGCGAACCAATGTGCCTGGTCCCTGCTGCAAAAGTGTGAAGCAAGGTGAAGTCGTGTGAATTGAGGACTTACCTCCTTTTAGTCATGACAGAAACCTGCATGGGTACTTCAAGCAATTCAAACTTGCTGCAGAAGGGTTTCTGATCAATGGAAAGCAAAACTGTTGCTGTCTGCTCTTGATGTAGACAGCACCAATCAAGTTATTTGCTACCTCCCAAACAGCTTGACATCCTATGAAGAAATTAAGGCGATTGTTCTTCAGCTGTTTGGGGGTGCAACCAAAATGGCTCAATGAAAAAGCTGATTTTCTGACTATACAATTTCGCCAAGATGAGACCCTGTCATATTTTGCTGAACGTTTCTTGGTGGAAGCACATGTACTAATTAGAGCCAACCTTTTATCCGCTGAGGATGCGGGTATTGTGATAATGTTGGCTGTCAAACCATATTGGGAACTATCTAACGCTATGTCTCACATGTTGAATGAAGAGGCAGGACTTATTTGAATCATAAATACTTTACACCGACTCTCTGCCACAAACAGTGCCCCTAATATAGCCCAGCAACCCTCTGTTACCCCGCACCACAGACTTCAGAGTATGAGCTACAGCGGCTACACTATCATCCAATAGAACGTATTTGTTTGTCATACCAATCTGCAAATTCTTTTCGACCTAGATATGATCTGCCAGCTCATTCCTGACCTTGGAAACATACCGTTAATCATTGCACTTGTCCTTCAGCTACATGTTATAAATGCAAACCCTTCATGAATACTTGCTTCCAATGCAACCAGAGGGGGAATTATGTGGCAAACTGCCCTAATAAAACAAAATTGTCTGCATTACTGACTGAAGAGACCCCACAGGGAAAAGCTCGAGTGGAGTAGAGATGGGACACTCTACCTCCACTAGGTTCAATCCACTTGTCCCTAATGAATCCCTCGCTCCTAATTGGGAAGAATCCGAAACTAAATTGGATAAATTACTATACCAACAGCTTCCATCGGGAATCTCTGTTTCCAGGTCCAAATGTATAGATTCACCCTCAAACTCTGTGTTTCGCCAGGAAGCGCTGAAGCCATATGCATGGCAGATCTTGGAACAGACTGGCACAAGTATTGAGGATCCATCAATGGCTGCTACTTCTTTGGTAGGAGTCCACAATGCCATTCCAGTGGGAAAAATCATCAATGAGTACCCACAGGTTGGCAAGAGCATCTCCTCTTTCTTAAGTAACAGTAAGCTCTTGGATGTACATGCAATAAAACTCTGATGGTTCCTCTTACTCAGAATGTACTTATTGTGACATTTTCATTCAAAATACAAAAATCCGAGCTATCATCAATACTGGAGCCCCTGTGAACATAGTCTCTACCTGGTTGGTGACTAAGCTCCTGCTTAAACTGAATGTGGATCATCAAGTAGTATACAGAACCGCGGGGACACATAGCACTGTATCCAAAGGTGCATATAGTGTGTTGCCCTTATGATTTGGGTCCATCCAGGCTTCTGCTTCAGCGGTGGTTTTGCCCAGCAGCAATTATGATATGCTAGTTGATGCAACATTTATGAGGAAATTTAGTGTTGTGATAGACTTGGCGGAGGAAACACTTTACATTTTAGGACAACAGATTCCTGTTTATTTTACCTTGTATGGAATCCCAACGTACTTGTTCCATTCTAGTCAAATCAACCTAGCCTACAGCAATGGAGTAATCCCCGTGCGCTATTGACAACTGAAGCAATGGACTAGGGTCCTTCCCAACCAGATCTATGAATACAAAGGGATTCCACTTTGAGCGTCTAGCTATTGGAGTATACCATCTGGACACCAATGCCTAGTAGGAACTGAGCTCAAAATCAATGTCCTAAAAGGGCTTTATGGTGAAATCATGGCTCCTTACCAACACTCTCAGCTTGAGTCACATGTGGCTCCAGGGTTTCTGCTACCTGGGAATGGAGAAGTGAGAGTGCTGCTAGAAAATCTACAAAAAAGATCATAACAATCCGGCGGCACCAAGTGGTGGCTTACTTACACTTTTCCCCTATAGAAGAAGTCCGCTGTATTCATGATTTTGGCTCTTGGGAGGATCTCAGACTTCCAACAAGCTCTCCACTCGGCGTATTGACCATGGTTTTATGGGAAGCGCTTACTGGATTATCAATGGAGCAACAAGAACAGGCTATGGCGTTATTTGAAAAATATCAGGATATTTTCGCATCTGATTACAATCTGGGGTGCGCTCTAGGAGTGGTACATTAGATATATACTGGGGATCACCCTCCCATCTGTTCACGACCTATTAGACGTTCTAAAACAGCGGAGGAATTCATTTCCAATGATGTGGATAAACTTATATTGCAAGGATGTCAGAGCCATCAAATAGTCCATGGGCATCACCGGTGCTCATATTGAAGAAAAAAGATGGCTAAATTGGGTGGTTATTGACTATTGCAAACTCAATAATGTAACAAAAAATGATTCCTACCCTCTTCCGCGGATTGATGATGCATTAGACTGATCAGGAGTAGCACACTATTTCTCAGCCATGGATCTGATCTTGGGGTACTGGCAGATTGAATTGCCCTCAATGGAACGGGAAAAATGTGATATAATCATGTCAAAAGGATTATTCTAACCTACTTGCATGCCACAAGGGTTGTGCAACGCCCTGGCTACATTCCAGCATTCCATGGATACAATTCTAGGTGATTTAAAGTTGTCCTGCATTTTAGTCTATCTTGATGATATCAACTTGTTCTCGTGGACATTTACTGAACACCTTGGTCATTTGGAACAAGTGTTCTGACGCCTCGCTGCCACTAATATCAAAATCAAGCCTCAAAAGTGCCATTTCTTTAAAGAGCTTTTGGAATACATTGGTTCATCATGGATTCAAATGGGCTTAAACTGCAGCTGGCTAAAGTGGAAGCGATAAGAAAAATGACCCACCCAGGTAGCAAGCAGGACATTCAAGTGTTTCTGGGGATAGTTGGGTATTACCGCCAACTCATTCCTAATACCAGTTACATTGGGGCCCCACTTTTTAAGTTGCTGAAGAAAAAATTTCCTATAATTGGACAGAACGATGCCAGAACGCTTTTGATGTATTGCACACCATATTAGCAAGTGCACCCATATTGCAATATCCCAACTTCAACAAACAGTTTATAGTGCAAACGGATGCCTCTCTCTCCACTATAGGGGCAGTATTATCTCAGAAAAACGAGGATGGCGTGGAGCATCCTGTCACCTTCTGTAGTCAAAGTTTGAGCTGTCACAAATGGAATTACACCGTTATTGTTCAAGAATGTTTAGCAGTAATTTATGCTTATAAACAGTTTTGTGTATACCTGCATGGGGTACAATTTCAAGTCATAACGGACCATGCTTTCTTGTGTTGGTTGCAGAATCTGTGTGAGCTGGAAGGGCGACTCGCATGTTGGACATTAAAGCTCCAAGCATATGATTTTGAAATTATACACCGCCCTGGAGCTAAACACCAAAATGTGGATTGTCCCTCTAGGCTGCCAACAGTCGCAATCACAGTGGATCTAGCTGACATAATGTACGAGAAGATGGTGGTAAATAAATACCAGGATGAGCCACCACATGTGATCAAGGTACTAGACAGACTTAAGGCAGATACCTTTCTATGTGAGGGAGAACTATTTAAGTGGATTGGCGATCAGACGTTGAGTTTCCCTAAGCCTTCAGCCCAACCTGCGATAATTATGGATGCTCATTGGGCTGTAGGCCACAGAAAATTGCAGAAAACACTAGAGATGTTGCGACCCCAATAAACTGGGAGAGCATGCATTACGGCATATTGTAAACAATTAGTTGTTGTAATCAGTGTCAAGTGGAAAAACCATTCCATAAGAGAACCACATATCAGCTGGTCAAACCCCAGTTCGCCTGGCACACCATTTCTATTGATATAGTAGGACCTCTGCCAACTAGTACCAATCAGTCCAAGTATATTATCGTCACCATAGATCATCTGACTCAATGGGTGGAGGCCAGGGCCATCAACAAATTGGGAGTGATCACTACTGCCAAATTCATCATGGAGTGTGTTGTACAGTGACACGTCTGCTGCAATTCATTTTAATGGATAACAGAACCAATTTCACTTTGCACATTCTTCCATAGTTGAATGAGCTGATGGCGATCCATGGGGTTTTGACCACCCCATATCATCCGGAATCTAATGGAATGGTGGAGCGGGTTAACGGAACTTTGGTGAACATCCTCCATAAATTGGTAAATGATTGACCCTCATAATGGAGCATCCTCCTACCCACAGCTGTATTCACATATAATATTAGCTATCATTTGTCTACTGGTAAGAGCCTGTTCCAACTGTTGTATGGTTGACATCCAGCTTTGCCTGCCTTGCTTTATTTGTGTGTAGAGGATACTGGTGGATTGAAACCCCAGCATTATTTGAAGACCCTTACAGATATGTTGATTGAGCTACAATTGGAAGCCTATTCCACCAGTTTGGCTAAGAAGATTCGCGATCAGGCCACAGATCAGAAGCGACAAAGTGGACTTCTGCTGTACTCCATAGAAGAACATGTTTTATTCCATGATCAGCATGGTTTTGGAAGGAAAAACAAACTTTCTAACATTTGGATTGGTCCATTTGAGATAATTTAAAAGACTGACATGGATGTATACACCATCAAGGAACCTGCGGGGGGTCAGATCATCAAATGAGTCCACGCAAAGTTCCTTTGAGCATACAAACAGTAAGATCATATCATCCAGTCAAAGGGGGGGTAATGTTGGGAAGTTGATATGACTGGATGATATGCTACCCATATCAGCAGATTGGAGAAGGAATTGGGATGAGTCTTGAGATTAACAAAAGAGAAGTATACAAATAATAATCAATTGAAATGTCGACCAATCAGTGATAATGGGAGATTATGCTGAGACTAGGATAAATGAGATTTTTGACTCAAACGGGAGAAACAAATGGAAGACACCAAGCTGAGGATGCATCTGGCTTGGGGAATTGAGATATAAGGAGTTACAGAGTGAATTGATGGGGGTTCATTTGTAAAATAGGCTGTTGCAGAAAGGTCTGCATATTAGTACAAAAATAAAGGTTAAAGTAAGGGGCAATAGCTCCATGCAAAAAGTTATTGAATTAATAAAGAATCGTCAATCTTCATATCATCTGATTTGGTTGCCCATTGGCTAATACCCTGTGCAAACTGACTTGGTGGAATCAAGACTGTACACCAAGAATTAACAGTCATTGAATCATACTCACTGTTGTGTTACATAAACAATTTGTCATTTCCCAATGCCTGGCTCCATATAACGTCACTCAGTCAGCAATGCCTCTGGCATTCTGGCTTGCTTTTTGGGTGCTTACACACCCCAACTGGCAGGCTGATCTAAACTTCTTCTGCCGTTTCCATGACAGGATCAACCCTGATGAAACATTATTAGTTTGGTGGATAAAACCTGACAAATTACTAATTATTCATTCAGGATAATACTCTAAACAATAGTTACTGTAGTTAACCAATAACTCCCATATCCACTAGAGGGATGTATCCCCTAGTGGACAAGAAGATGTATTATAATCATTAAGCTGGGTAATGTGGGCATATCAAAATCCCAATAGGCTAATATAGAGTAGAGAGTATTTTTATTTTATGGTGAATGAGTCTCTAGTCTAATATTTAGTTTTCTTTTTTGTTCTTACTTTAAAGACATTTAACTCTTATTGACTGATGGTAAAAACTAATTAAAATTCCTTACAATGTAGGTATAGATAGTATATTTAATAAAAACTATATATTTTGGTTGTGGGATCCACTGACGGATGCCACAAATTCTTTGTTAAAGTGAGAAATTCACTTTATAAACAAAAGTAATGAATGATGCTTTGTTAAAGTTTTTTATGTTTTTTATTGTTTGAGCAGAGCAAAACCAAAAAAGGACTTTTCCTGAAACTAGTTTTTTCCTATTTAAACTAGTTCAGATTTTGAGACCATAGGTATTTGAGGCAAAAGTATACAAAGCTGAGTCATCTAGACTAGGAAATATAGGCTTTTGGCCTATCAGATCAAAGATAAAATTTTTTTGAGGCAAAACTGACCCATGGGGTAACGATTTGATGAATTGTATCCAATCACCAGCAAGTAAAATCTTCTCACCTCGATGGTGGTCAGACTTGTATGGTAATGATTGGTTAATTTGCACCCTATCATCGTCAAGTAAAATCTTTGCACCTCAGGGGCGGTCAGATT